>LZPO01008018.1:197699-208511 GCA_001675575.1 Neotoma lepida
ACACACACACACACACACACACACACACACACACGGAAAGAAGGAGAAAAGAAAGAAGGGATGAAGGGAGGGAGGGAAGTGTCTATTACAAATACAGGAAGAGGTAGAGTAAAGAGAGTGAGACAAATGCTGACTACGGAATTGACCAAAACCCTAGTGGAGAAAGAAGGTGGCCTCCTGTACACGGAAGTCTGGTGGCTCCCACAGTCGAGGTCAACTAGCCAGCCCTTTGCCCTCATTTCGTGTTATCTGTGCTGAAGACTGTCCACTGCCCTCTATGAGTGTGGTATGCTGCAAGTTAACTATGCAAATGGAAATACTTAAGCAGACAATTATACAACCGGCTCATACACACCTAGACATTTTGTTTGACTCTCCAACACCTCTGTGTCTATTCTCCAGGAGGTTTCTGCTACTAGCTGAACTGACTGGACCTTGCTGGGGGTTTCAGAGATGACAAATTATAGGTTGTCTATTATTTCCTGTTTCTACTTCATAAAATCTTGCCAACTTCTGAGAAGTAATTTGGTTCTTATTTCTAGAACATTCTTTTTGCCATTTGCAGTGGTCTTGTCTACACCAATTTGGAAAAGCAGTTTTTAATAAGCTTGCTTTTACTAAATTCTTNCAAATGGTTTAATTTCTTTCCTTCATGGAAAATGGGTGTTTATACTAATTTCAATGCCTTTGACCCCAAGATAGTGAGCCTCATCATGTAANACAGCACACAGGGCTTAGAGAGCCACACTTGGTTCTTGTTTAGCATGCTGATCGGCAGGTGGAAGCAGAATGTCTGTGTCCGCCCTGCAGCCTGCAAGACTGCAGGAAGCCAGTCTTGGATGCAATGGCTTGCCTTTCCCAGCCTGTCTTTGGGTCTGAAGATCCTGAAACACTCACAGTAGCTGCTGAGGGAGACGGGCTTGGCCTAGAAAATTCAAGTTACTATTCAACTTTAGTATTATGTCACTACAGGTGGACCTTTGAAGTTTAGAGCCCAACTCTTCATCCATTTCAAATTCTCTGCTTTCTGATCCACCAGGGTGTAAATAGGTTGTTGTACCACTGGTCCCCCTGCTACCCACTGAGCAGTTCGGTCTGTCATGCCTTCCTCATCATAGTGGACTATAGACTCTGAAACTGGGGCCAAGGCAAACCTCTCCTCCCTCAGTTAGAAGAGTGATGGAAGTATCTAGACAAGAACATATGTGAAGGAAAGACAGATGAAATGTGTGGGTTTATTTATTTTATTTTATGTTGTCTGCATGTATGTCTGTCCACTATGTGTGAACAGTGCACATGGAGGCCAGAAGAGGCATCAGATCCCTTGGAACCAGAGTTGCAGTTGTATGTTGTGGGAATTCGTTCCATTCAGCCAATGATTTTGGGGTACAAGCCCTAGGGCATGGCTTTGTTTGCGTACTCTCCCCTTAAGAGCTGAGGGAGAGTTGTCGTTTGCTCTCTTGGGTGGCCAGGACCNGTCAAGTGGCATGGAGTAGCTTGCAGTCGGTCCCCGTCNCACCCGGAGCAGAAGTACAGGACAGTGGCAGCTGGACCAGCAGGATTGGCAGTAGCATCTTCCTTGTTCTGTATTAGTGAGTCTGTATTCCCATTGCACCTCTTTAATAAATTAATAATAGACCTCTCTGGATTGTCACATTAGCTGTGAGCCACCATGTGGGTGCTGGGAACCAAACCCAAGTCCTCTGCAAGAGCAGCCAGTGCTCTTAATCACTGAGCCATTTCCAGCTCCCTAAATGTGTTTTATTCAATGCACCTTACTATATAATTTAAGGATACTGAGAACCACCACTGGCATTATGGCCCTGGGCCTGAGAGGCCCATCCCTGAGGACAGTGCAGCTCATACACAGGGCCTCCACTCTCCTGTGCTTTCTGGCTCATGAGCCATCTCAGTTTGGTCCCCTCACATGGCAGTTGATAATGATTTCATTACACCCTGCATTATTTTCTTTCTGGATGACAGGAAAGCCCCCAAAGAGCTAAAATTGAGGTCACAAGCAGATGACTGCTGGGCCAAACTTATGGCTTATGGGTGAAGGTCAGCCTTTTCCTTGGAGGCAGAAACCCAAGATACCATTATGAATAGTTGCAGGCTGGGAGCTCACAGCAACATTGCAAACGGATTGATCGAAGGGGCTGTGACAGATATTTGTTCAAGACAATACTTGGCGGTGTAGGGTTGCAGCAGGCACTAGACTGTTGCTGCTGTATGTGAAGACCATACAGCCCTTTTCACCGGACACAAAAGAACGCCTTCTCACTATTAACCATTGGTTCCATTCTCTCACCCTGGTCCCTGCCTGGGCCAGGAAGATGTAAGTTAACCAACAAGAAAGTCAGAGATAGGCTGCTGCAGGATAGGGGACAGTCTGGTCTCTATATCCTGCGTTCCACTAGGAAGGTTGATTCCTGGGGAATTCAATCTGCACCTGTGGACTGTGGTGGTATTTTATTTGTGCACCCCAATAAAGCTTATCTGAAGATTAGAGGAATCCTAGTACTCGGGAGGTAGAGATTCATCTGGATCTCTATGAGTTCAAGGCCACACTGGGAACAGAGCCAGGCATGGTGGCACATGTCTTTAATCCCAGCACTAACCACAGAGGTCTGGAGGTCTGTANGGATAGATAGGAAGTGATGTAGCTAGGCGGAGAGAGGAAGTGAGATGGCAGGGACAGAAAGGCATATAGGTGTGAGTATACAGGAAGTAGTTCTCTCTTTGGCTGAGGATTTCTAGTGATAAGAAATTGCTTCTTTCTGCTTCCCTGATCTCTCAGTTTTTACCCCAATATCTGGCTTGGGTTTTTTTTTTATTAATAAGACCATTTAGCAATTCATCTCACAGTGGACAGTGTCTGTATAGTCACTGCTGGCATGGACAGATCTCAGCAGGGTCTAACAGGTAAAAATAGGTGCACAACAGAATTTTCTAATGAGATTTGAACTTAAATCTTCCTCATTCAAGTCATGCCTGGCAAAGTGAATAGAAAACACACACACACACACACACACACACACATATCATAAAGGGAGGATCACAACACTGCTGTGTACCCAGCACTAATTTCTGATTTGGGTCTGTTTTTCAATTAGCATTCAAAGCACCCTTAGGTTCTGTCTATCTCTGAGGCCTGCCTATCATTTATTCCTCTCCCTGGAAAAACACATCCTAATTATTGAGTGGGTGACAGAGCTCTGGTGTGAGCAGAAATTTTGTTTGTGTGTTTGCATCTGGGGCATGAAGCAGAGCTCACAGTAGAGGTGATTGCCCTTATTACTAGCTATGGGCTATCCTCGGGGGTTTTCACCACTGACAGGATGGCTCCCAGTCATTTTGGAGAGAGTGAAAAGTCCTATTGTAGTGACCTAAGTAAGAAATACTAATACTGAACACTTACCTTCTGTACAAATTAAAGGAACTTCAGGCTGACGTTCATCTAGACAATGATAACGTGTAGATTTTCAAAGAATGTGACCAACTTCATACTAAACAAACAGTAGGTTATCTCTTGCTGACAGTTACTAGGGGGTCAGTAAATGAGTTNGTAGATCAAATCCAGACATGACAGACTGCAAATAACANGCAGCCCTCAGCAGTCACTCCCCTGCTGTCNACAGCAGCCATCTCCTGAGATGGTGAGGAGGAACAGAGTGGGTGTTCAGGCACCTGCTGACTGATGGACCATATCTGGCCCTTTACAGGAATGTTCTGCACCTCTGCTTTAGATAGATTTATGTAGCAATTGTTCAGAAAAATTGAAGGCAGAGCACCATGGGGAACACANACGTGCTTGGGGATGGGGGCANATGGAGCTGTATTCAAAGGCTGGTTTATGTGCTCCTTCAGCAAGGACTCACCATGTCNACTTGGTTGGGTGCTGTACTGGGCAATGAGAGAAGAGAGTGAGGCATGGCCCTCCACTTTCTGGACATANTAATGGACCAGCTCTATCAGCTAAAGGTGTAAACCAGGGGAAAGTTACTTTGCTGTGACTCACTTTCCCCAGTAGTCCTCAGGTCTAGTGATACCTAATCACTTCACCAGGGACAGTTTATGAAGCTAGCATGGTGCCTGGCATNAAGGAATGACTTTGACTATTAATCATCATCTCACCTTCAGAAATAATTAAAACGATGACAGGGCTCAGTGGTGGCCCAGGTTATTCTGTGCTGTAGAACCTGGTCCCTAGTTGTACATCCTAAAGCAAAGAAGGTCTCCGTCCTTCTCCAAATGACAGCTTCTCTCATTTGTCACGTGAATTATAATATTCTTAAAGCCATCAAGACCCTTTGAGTCTAAGAAAGTTTAGACTATGATTGCTGGGAATCATCCAGTGAGCCTCTGTGGTGATGGGAACAACCTCTACGCGTGCTGCCTCACACAGCCGCAAGGAGCTAAGGTGGCCCTCTGAGAACATGAGCTCTGGCACCTGTGACCAAAGCACAGTTTTTAAGTTGATTTTGATTTTCCTTTATTTAGATTAAATAGCTTCATGTGCTATGGCCTGGATATTGATTGACACCATAGGTTTGTTATGTTTTTTTAAAACGGGTTATTTGTCTTTGATAAAATCATGATGGTTAAGTCAAACTCATTCTTCAAACACGTGCCCAAANCAATCACACCTTTAAAATCAGAGTTAATAATTATCATCAGATCCTCCCAAAATTCTTCTCAAATTCTGCATTAAATTATTTGCTTAGTGAGTTGATCTTGAAATTGGGGACTGGGGGAGGCAGAGAGATAGAGAGAAGAGAGATAGAGAGACAGAGAGAGATCAGAGAGAGAGAGGAGAGAGAGAGAGGAGAGAGAGAGAGAGAGAGAGAGGTATTGGAGAGTTGCTAGCTCAGCATCTCTAGGACAGCTAACATCACTCCTTGTTTCAACTCACCTGGGTTATTGATGAATTCTTACATGAGTACTGGCAATAATGATAGTTCCTGTCACCAGGAGAGGAAGTATTCTCTTGCTGGGGTCCTTTGGGAACAGTTTGGCCCCTGGCCCTGCAGTCACACACCCCCAACCTGCAATTCCAATNGTCTTCAGCTATGGATGCAGGTGATAAGGGCAGAGAGCTGCACAGGGACAGTAGCACTCNTATGCCTGTGGGTGGACATGGGTTCTCAGAAACTTACAAAATCTAAGGGAAACATTTTGACATGAGCTAATGTTTATCAACTGAGGAGGCTGTGTTGTGTTGCATCAAAACTGCAACACAAACATCGTGGTGTGCTCTCCGCATAACGAAGTCTGGGGAATCTGAAGTACCAGAATGATTCTTTCTNCNGATCACTCCGTTCACAGGCCTCCTTTCACTGAGGTGGTCAACAATTCAACGCTTCCCTTTGGGGTGTGAGGAAATGGCTCAACTGCACAGCCATTCCTTCATATTTGTATTTATGTGTATGGATGCTTTGTCTGTATGTCTATCCTGTGCACCATGGGTACGACTCCTGCCAGTGGAGCNCAGAAGAGGGCATCNATTCTCTGGAACTGGAGTTTACTGACCATGGTGAGCATGAATATGGGTGCTAGGAACTGAACTGGGGTCATNTGGAAGAATATCCAATGCTCCTAACCATGGAGCCATCTTTCTAGGCCCCAAACAGACAATTCTTAGTAATCTACAGGCTTGAGTGGCCATCAGCAGGTCCCCTTCTGTTTCTTTCCTTGTTGAGTCTCTCCTACTTCTTCAGTCAGAAGGAGAATGTTTGTTATTCTGCATGGCTCTCCAGTGGTCAATTACAGNCTTAAAGGTGCTTACTTGATGGAGTCTTCTGCATGAATATGTGGACTCAATGAGAGATGGAATGAGAGTCATCTTGTGTGTGCACAGATGTGATGTGACATGGATGTAGGTCCAGTTAGATCCTACGATGGTTTCAATGTGCATCCAAGTTTGAGGGTCACTGCTAAGTGACCCAGAACCACTGTGGAGAGCTGAGTAGGACTGTGGTACCTTCAAATGAGCCTTTTGGGGTAGTTACTCTCATGTTGCTGTCAAAGAAAGAGCAGAAGCAGATGGGCACTGACAAAGTCTCTAGCACTATGGGGCACCTAAGGGTGCCTTGGGCAGAGGAATCTGCACATCAGAAAACTAAGCTCCAACCTGCTCTAGGCACTAAGTCTTTATTTACATGAGAGACGCATGACTTTTGGTGAGATTGATGCTGCTCCTGCCTCTTAGGAGCATGATTGGCTGGCTTGAGCTAGCTAGTGCCAGAGAATTGGAAATACTTTGGTAAAGGTAGTGATTTGCCAAAGATTTGGCNGCCANGACCCATCAGCTGAGCCCAGTCATTTCCCGAAAGTGTTGTGTATACTTTGCTCTTCAAAGGTAAGGGAGACTCTTCAGATGACATGCACATNGCCACTCAGGAAGTAGCCTCTACAGAGTCCTCTGGGGACACACNGTGCACTGGATATTGGGTTTAGGATCCAAGAGCAGCTGGGTGTGGAGCTGGAGCTGGAGGCTCCCTGGAGCTACTCTTCTCCTGTAATCGATGTGCAGTCTCCCCAAGGAGACTCTCAACATCTGTTCATGCCCTGCCTCCCAAGTTAGNAGCAGCTTGCTTGTGATCTGAGCCTCCTATAGGGAGATGACTGCACGGATGCTGCTNCAATCGGAAGTGACCATATGTGCCACCATCTTGCAACCATCTGTGGCCAAAAGCAATTGCTTCTTGACCGGACCCAAGGTTCAGACTTCCGGCCAGCTGCTTGGATTCAACCAAATGAATCCTCCCCTGACTTGCAAGATGAGTACAGACCATTTGTCTGTAGGGCCACTCTGCATGCGGCGATAGTCCCCAATCCCCACCTCCGTATTTCCTCAAGAAACGGGATTTTCCTGAACCCCAGCACCAGTGCCTACATGGGGCCATTTCCTGCCCTCTTTGTTTCCTCGGGCATCAGGACAATGCTCAGACTCTTGTCCTTGAGATGAGAGATGNTCTTCAGAGTACAGGAAAGGGAGACACTGGGTGCAGGGCTCTGCCTATAAACCCCTGCTTCTGTATTACGAAAACTGTATTTATAAACATGATCTAGAGTCCTCTATTGTCACACAGATAACTATACTAATAAAAGACTTGCGGGCTGGATTATCTCTTATACTGGCCATCTTCACTGCCACCCTCTTGGCTTTGCACCAGCCTTTCCAAAACCAGACACATATCCATAACCCACCAGCATGCTGTGTTTGACATGAACTGTCAGCATCAGTGTACTATGAACTGCCCTTAGGTCATAACTATTTTCCTGTATTTTTCATCTGAGATTAAATCAAGGTTAGATGTACCAATAAGATGAACACTTCTGTGATATAAATGCTTTCATATTAAAGCTTTAATGCAATTCGAGTACATATTTTCCTTTTGTCTAGTTAGATAGAAAAAAATCACCANCTTCAGCGTCTTCATTAAAATCATGTTATGCTGTTAGCAAAACAAACAGAAAAACATTTGACATATTTACGTGGTGATTACATTAAAAAACATTACTTCCTGTCAGTCTTCCTGATTGTACCAAGCCATCTGTGCTTGTAAAAATTAATAAGGAACAATGGCTATCATAGGCCATATGCACATGGTTGTTTAGTGGTGATTAAGCAATAATCTCCAAGCAATCACTTGTTAGCTATGGTAATAACTTAAAGGNAATTATTTCATAATAAATGATAATCAATTATTTATAATAGTAATAATAGTTTCAAATATTTTCCCCTAACCTTTGTAAGTTGCCCATGGTCATAGGCTGTCTCAGATGCTTTGTTGGGAATTAATAATCTTGTTGTGTTAATGACAAATTTTCCACAAATCAAAGTCCTGGCTATGGTCTATTAGATTTTTAATATGTATTTATAGCATTTTCAAAACTGTGATTGCTTGGACTACCTCATCCACCTTATTAAAAACAAATGTCTTTAATAAGACTTCTTGTGAAGTGTGGTGTATGATTGATGCTACAAAGCACAGCATAAACACAGAGACAGCGGTGCTGTGGCCTGAGTCAGAAGCTGGGACCTGAAACAGAACTTGACTCACTGTGTCTGGAAAAGCCACACAAGACAACTGCCTGCCACCACTTTGGCCTCACGTGTGCATCACAGCCAACCTTAGCATTAGGTGGCTTCCCAGCCCTGTCAAGAAGTGAGGCGTAGCACAGAGTGGTGGTGTATGCCCTTCTAAGTCATGTGTACTTAAGGCATAAACATTTTTGAAAATGTACAACTACAGCAAACATTTTGTTTGCTTTGTAGTATGGACAAAATGGGGGCGTGGGAAAATGTACTAAAGCTGGCCTTTCTGGATTGGCATTTAAGGAGGAAAGTGCTGCCTCTGTTTTGCTCCTGTCATGACAAAGAGATTCACACAGTCCCAAGGTTACTGCTTCTCAACTGGGGATGATTTTGCATCCTGGGGAAATGGGGCCAGCAGGTCTGGAGACACATTTGGTTGTCATTCATGTGGGAAGGTTGCTCATGGCAACTTCTGGGTGGACATGAGGGATGTAGCTCAGAACCCTGAGAAGCAGGACAGCCCTGAAGAATTACCCGAGTGAGATGCCCAAAGCGCCAAGGCTGGGGAGCCCTGGCCTACAAGAAGTTTTTTGTAGTTAATCTGCACAGGAATGAAAGCAGCTTTAACTATCACAAAGCAGAACTAAAAGGCCCAAGTGCTGGGACCCTTGCTTCCTTTCCTTTTCCACAAAAGAATATTTCTAAAAGCTGACATTTCTCAACATAAGATCGCATAAGATATGACATCAACCTGGACAAAAACTTAAACTTCTTTGGGCTACATTATGCAAAACAGCAAATACCATTATGGAAGAAAACGAGTGAATTATGAGATCATTCAAAGGGTGCAAATGAGCACATGCTAAAGCTCCCACATTGACCCCATTATGCAGAGATAATGGACAAGAAATGCCACATCAGTGAAGCCCTGTGCTGACCCTGAAAGGGGAGAAGCAGCCACCTGCCCATGCCTGCATGAGTGCTGCCGGGCATTACTCCACTGAGCAAGTTCACATGGCCTCCACACTAAGGTCCCCACAGTTTCTCTCTGGGGGAGCCAGGGCATAGAGACTGCCCCACTGTCTCCAAGGTGCCTGCAAAGAAAACACATGCACAGAGAAGCTAGGGCTCACATGGTGGGAATCCACACAAAGGGACAATGCTGTTCAAAGGATGCCAGTTTAGTTTTCACTGCCCTGGGGACCACGCAGAGCCAATAAGAGAAATGTAGTTTGGTTTGGAAATTCAGGTCCGAGAATGGTTGAGTCCTAAGACTTCAGAGTTGAAGGAGAGAACAGTCACGTTCTGCCTGCTCTTAGCTCTCGCAAACTTCTCTTGCATCTTTGTTCAGCTTAGATCTTGAATCTGCTCCTTCCCTCTCCTTCCTGACCTCCCTCCCTCCCTTCTTTCCTTCTGAAAAATTTTTGTACCCTGGTATTGGGTTTCTCCACCAATGCAATAAATCACATCAGGCCAAATTAATAAGTCCAGGTTTAATCTGAGCACAGCATTCCTGGGTGGTCCCTGGAAAGAGGAAAAGCCATGAAGGGAAACCACAAGGGGACATCTGTGGGCCAGACCTTAAATACCCTCCAGGGGTGGAGCCCCTGCTTAGTGGGTTTTCTTTGGGCAGTGTTTGGAGAGGGCAGCTTCAGAGGAGATCCCCAATATCCCAACCTTTTTGGGTATATATGGACGCCGATTCAAATCTGGCTACTTCCTGCTGTCGAGGGACGACGTGGGAAGGGGGGTCGGGAGTCAGTGGGGATCATGCTCAGTGGGAGGTATGGGTGAAGAAGCATTCAGTTAGCTGCCATCTGGAGACCTTAGGGATCTGTTTCTTGAGAAATCAGAGAAGGTAAGTTGCTAAGAGAAAAATAGATTATTAACAATGGCCCTATTAACAGGGCTAGCCATAGGAAAAATAATGGAACAGAGCTGTGTCCTGGTTGTACAAAAGTGGCAAGGGTGAATGAGCCAGACAAAAGAGCAGATATGCCCTTGAGTATGGAGAGGTGGTACCAGCACTGATGTCCCAGGAGCTTGGGGGAATGGCACACTAAGTCAAGGGATGATATGTTCAGGAATATTTGAGCCACACAATTGCTATTTCCCTGGAGGCAGGGAGTGTCTCCATCCTGTAAATGTGTCAATAAGTGTTAAGAGATAATGAAACTTTTTATGAGTGAGCATGTAGATGAAGTCAACCTGTCAGTACTATCCCAGTTGGTGTCCTCAGAGCTGGTGCAGGGGCTGGTGGATCTGGAGGACTCCCAGTGGCTTGGCTTTGGTATAAGGAGAGGAATGGACCTGTAAAATACTTGCTTGAAGATGGATGGGGTCAAAGAGAGGTTCGTGAATGTGGTATTAGTTTCTACCAGGCCAGATTTCTTGATACAGTAGCAGAACTATTTCCCCCAGGAACCTGAAAGTGTCTGTAAAACAACTAGAACAGATTTACATCTTGGTGTCATAGCAAAAGGCTATGGCTTTGGATTGTAAACTATGAACATACCTGCAGGCTTCTATACCCTCTCTAATGCTAACCTGTCTCTAAAAGCTGGGATCAGTCCAGTTGCTCACCTCTATCCAAGATGGTAATGAAGTCACAGGGCCTCCCTCTTCTCTGTCCCTCCCTCCCTTCTTTCCTCCCTCTCTCCCTTCTTCTCTTCCTCCCTCCCTTTTTCCCTCCCTCCCCTCTTCCCTCCCTCCTTTCTTCCCTCCCTCCCTTCCTCCCTCTCTCCTTCCTTTCTTTTCTCCCTCTCTCCCTT
>LZPO01008018.1:226400-237143 GCA_001675575.1 Neotoma lepida
CATGCAGTCTGTCTTGAGCTTGGACCAACTTGGGGGACCGAAGTCCAGGGAGATTCTTTCTTACAGACCCACACTCCTCACAGTGAGCATCCTTTGACTCTACCACTGAGAAGCAAAGGAAAGGGAGGAGTGGCGTAGAAAGGAGACCTGCAAAGCATATCTGGTAAACGTTGTTCTTCCGTAAACCTTATTAATTCACTAGGGACAAAAATNCCTNCAAAAACAATGTGTCAGATTGCCAGTTCTTGGTGACAAAACTTTTGTTTAATTNGGGTCNTAATAACTGCACTCAGATTCCCCTTTACTGAGGAGCTCCATGCTCCCAGCCCTTTGATTTTGAACATGTCTAGACCAAGTCTTGAAATAGTCCTGCTTGAGCCATGGACTGAGCATGCGCACAGCTCTGTGAGCAGATCATGTGACATTTCCTCACATGACCTCGAACAGCAGACCACCAAGAGGAGGGTTGTCAGGGGAAGCTTCTTCCACTTTGACTAGGAAACTAAATGTTCTACAGAAACCATGCACAGCAGGGGGAAATAGGAGACACTTCTCTTTAACTTCGTTCTAGAGAAGAGGGTTCTACTTATGAAAGCAATAAATAACTGATACATTTGATAATATAAAAATATGAGAAGCATTCCAAAGTTTATATTTTATAGCACCATGTGCAAAAGTCAGTGATATTTAGAGACTGGCAAAAATAAATACCTCAGATAAAAATCTGATATCTATAGTGTATTAGTTACTTTTCTATTGCTGGGATAAAACACCATGACCAAAGCACCTCGGGGGTGGAAGACTTTCCNGNGNCTCCATCACCTCACAGCCAGGAAGCCAGGCAGCAGNCAGACTTGGTGNCCTAAGCAGCAAGCTGCAGGCGGGCTGGGCTCACATTTTGAACCACAGGAAGCCGAGAACAGAAACTTTGAACTCTCAATGCTCACCCCATTGATGTACTTCTTACAATTCTCCAGCTCCTAAGCCTTCCCAGACCTCCCCAAACAGGGCACAAAAACGAAAAACAAAACAACAACAAAAACATGAAAAGAAATGGGTATTCAAATGCCTGAAACTATGGGTCATCTTCTCAATTCAAACCACCACATACAGTGTATGAAAATCTCCTAAAACTGGAAAACAACAAACAAAATGTGATTGATAAAAGTGAAAAAGACACAAGCCTCCACTTCTTGTTTTGCTAAGACTTATTTTTATAAAACACCAATCTTAGTTTCAATGATTCTTTTGTTTGCTCACTTTGTATTATATTAATTTCCAGTGGGTTTTTTGTTATTGTTGTTTGTTTAAAATTCTTGAATCTACTGTTCATTTCTGATGTCTGGTGGACTTTAACTCTCTCTTCTTCTGTAACCTTTTAAAGCCAATAGTACCCCTATGAAGCATGTGTGAGCTGTATCCCAGGGACCTTAGGACATTATGATTCTCATATTTTCCTATCTTCTTAATTTTAGTAAATGTTTTCCAGAATATTTTTAGGAATTTAGAGCAGTGGTTGAGATGATAGAATTCTCATGAACCTGTGCTCAGTCTCCCTTCTTAGACACTCATGTGATAGCACAGTGTATTTGTAATAGTTAATAACCCAACATTGACTCTCTATTAAACAGATCGCCCATTATTAAGATTTCCTTAACTCTACCATCTCGTCTGATCTTGGCTTCCACAGTACATTCATTTATCCTGTCTCCCTTGGGTGCTGCTCGTCAAGGCAATCTCTCAGTCAGTCATTTTTATGGATAATGACATCTTGGAGGACTGCTTGGCTGGCATTTTGTAGCCTGTCTGTGGAATCCATCTAATGGTTTTCTCATGATTAGATTGGAGTTATAGGTTTACAGGAAGGAAATCACAGAGACAAGGTCCTGTTTCAACCAGATTGTACCATGGGGACAGGCTGTGGCTAAGAGTTATTACTGTGCATGGTGACCTTGTTCATGGGTACCAGGTACCATTGGGCTTTTCCACTGAAGTATCCATTCCTTCCCAGAGGGAAGTTGCCATTCACAGGCTATGTTCCTCTTCCTGGAGGCTGACACATATACCTAAGTTATTGGGAATGCTTTTCTGTGTGAAACANTTATCTANTTTCCCTTATATACTTACTCAATAATTTATTTGTGTCAATATGGATCAGTGAATATGTATTTTATATTTAGATTAAAATCAAAGAACATTTCACACGTTCTGTTTTCCAAATTACTTTTGCTAGACTGCAAGTTTATTAATAAAAAACATTTCTAGTAATGGAATTATTGATCAAAGAGTATGCATACCTTACATTTTGATAAGTGACCATACTGCCCTTCCACAAAATTATTTTCATTTTTATTTCCTGCAGAAAAAAATGAGAGAATATCTGCTTTTAGGAATCTTTGAAAACTCTGTTATGGAATTCATTGAGATTTGCC
Organism: Neotoma lepida; assembly: GCA_001675575.1. NCBI lineage: Eukaryota > Metazoa > Chordata > Mammalia > Rodentia > Cricetidae > Neotoma > Neotoma lepida. The sequence continues at coordinate 228,833 of LZPO01008018.1, forward strand.
AAAAATTACATTATGACTTTTTTATTATTTGTTATTGTTTATTATTTGTTNTATGTGTTTATTATTTGTTAATTAGATTTAATTGATGAAGCTAATTTAATTGTAANGTTTACAGAAGTGGTCTAGATCCCTACTTTATTTCCTTAACCTTCCACAGATTGAATCCTACTCTCATACTCCAGTTTCTGATTGTCTTCTCTTTTGTTTATAATGCTTTTGGCTCCGCGGTCTTTAAAATATATATTCTATTGTGCCTCAGACTTAGAGTCTTCAAACCACCACCATGAATGGTGTTGTTCAGGAGGTTATGAGAGCCTTGCTGGGGGAAGAACATCAGAGCACTGTGCTTTAAGAGTGTGGACCCTCCTCACCTACCTCTTCTTCCCTCTCGGCTTCCTGTGTGTGGTTGAAATGTGAGCTCTCTGTTTCCTGCCCCTGCACCTGCTGCCACGCCTCCCTGGACATTATGATCGCTCTGTCTGGAAGCGCAAATAAACTCTTTCTTCATGTAACTCACTATTGGTCACAGGACTACAGCTCTGCACACCAAAGATGCCTACACATCTCTATGTATTTCTGTACTCTCCACAATAGCCGGTAAGTAGAACAAGCTGAGGTTCCCCAAATCAGAAAAAATGCATGAAGACAATGTGCTATCCAAATACAGTGGGGGTTTTGTCCAGCCATAAAAAAATGAAATTAAATGTGTGTGTATCCCTCTGCGTGTGTGTGTGTGTGTGTGTGTATCCCTTGTGTGTGTTCATGCATTTGCTAACGAACTGTTAAGAGATCCTCACATTCAAGCAAATGAAGCCCCTTTCTTTCAGTGGATGTAAATGGAAATCAGTTCACATGTATTTGTCAATGACTAGATGGGATCATTTTTTGTGCTATCTCTGTTGGCATGAACACCCCCTTTTCAGCCACAGGTTAAACTTTTTGACTTTCACTAGAGTTGTACGGTCGCTGCCACAGTCAGTTTCAGGAAACATCCGTCATCCTTAGAAAAACCAAGTATTTTCCAGCAGTCATCCCCCAGCCCCGACGGCCACTCTTCCGGTCCTAACTATCACAAGTCTGCATCCCATAGACTTCTGTAGATCCATAGCATCTGGGCATTCCTTAAAAATGGGATCTTCTGATACATGGTCCTTTTGCCTCGTATGTGACAGAACATACCTGGACTCTGGGACCTCCTTGCTGGGCTCTCTGGACCCAAAGGAAGCTTGCTGTTTTGTAATGAGGAATCCATTTCCTGCATAGGAAGCATAATGCACCTGAAGGTGAGATGTCCTCGCCGTACCCTACAGCAAAGCACTTGCATTCTTTACCACAGAAGTGTAAGCATTTGCTGTCTTAAGCCACTGCGCTTTGAGCTATTTGTTAAGCAGCAGCCAAAAACTATTAGAGCTGTTTTCCATTCTGCCTGCAGCCTGGAGAAGCATGGGCAAGCTCAGCTTTTCTCTTTATCTCCCTTGAGGGAAATTCTTGATGCTCACTCTATGGTAGGAATAAAAATTCCTCCTCTCAAAGATGCCTGCATCCCCATCTCCAAAGAGTGTGAAATGCTCCCTTAAAATGGTAGAAAGGACTTTGAAAATGTTCNAGTCTGACAGAGGAACAATGATCGTGGAGATCTGTCAGGAGGAGAATCAGGTAGAGATGTGNCCCCATGGGACAGGGGTCAGAGAGATATGGAGATGCCATGGGCTGGCTTTGGAGATGGAGAAGGGAGCTGCAAGCAGAAGTGTGGATAGTTCAAGAAAGCTAGAAAAGGCCAGGACATAATTCTCCCCAGAACTTCTGGGAAGATCACAGCTCAGCAGACACTCAGGTTTCAATCTGAGACTAGCTGGACCCCTGATCCCCAGAACTATGAGTGAGCTCGTAAGTACATATTATTTTATATTCTTAACCTTGTGTATTTTTCTACAGCAGCAAGAGGAAGCCATGGCGTCTTCTAAGGTTGTGATTCCTTGCACATCTCTCTCATGTGGATTTTTCTTGGGGTGTGACGCAAGAAATTGGGAAATGTGAGTTCTTGGCTTGTAGAATACAATGAGGTTTTAAAATGTTTGCTCTGCTCCTGTTTTTGGAACTGCGTGCAGGCACGCTTGGATGTTCTAATCCTGTTAGCAAAGGGGTGGCTTTGTCTACATCTGCTTCACCTTGTCTGTTTGATTCCTGCCCATTATGGACACTGCTGAATCAAAGCCATGGGTCTTTCAAGCTCTGTCTCTAACTGGCTGTCATTTTTGGTGTGTTTAGATATTTTGTTCACTTTCTCCTAGCCATACCAGCGTACACAGTGCCTCCATCTGCTCTTCAACACTGTTTGTGAGCTCCTGTGTCTCTGTTCTCGTTGTGCTCCCAGAGACGACAGTGTCGGGTGACTTCTAACACAGGGAGGTAGTGCGGGTTACAACACTCCCTCTGTGGCCATAGTACTTTTAAAACACATATTTTCACTTGGAAACTCATCAGCTCATTCACTCCACCTGAAAATTTGCACCATCCCTGTGTGCCCTGACAGTCTCTAACCCTTCTCACTTGTGAGTAGACGGCCTTTCAGACAGACTCATGAATGTGCTATGTTAGAAACATAAATGAACNCATTTGAGTCTTCCCACANTGTTAGAAATCATTAGATAACAATAAATTCACAAGGTGCCTAAGTTTCAATGACAGCAAGTTGCCTGATAATCCCACTNTCCTNGGTAAGCCCAGNCAAAATNAACCCAGTTTATTTCCNTTTTACTCACTAATATTGACCTCAGTACCACATGATAAATACACCTTTCTCTATATTTGCAGGTTATNNGTGACTACTAANGGTAAAAGGCACAGGATTTCAAAGATGCCTAAGAAGCCAACGCTAGGAACCCNGAAGGAAGGCCAGGGCCNCTCTACACTAATGANGTAGTGAACCAGAANTGAGTTGCAGNAGAAGCCATAGCAGCAGCTGTGGGTGTCACAGGTTTAAGAGCAGAGGCATTGAGTTGAGTCCAGCTGCAGAGACANAGAAGGGCAGGACCAGGTCCAGACAAANGAATGGGAAAACGGAGGAATGGCAGGTCCAGGTGAACAGGAGGACAGGTGNACCACACTTGAGTAGGANNTGTCGNTAGCAGGAGCCAGNCTGAAGACCAGGGAAGCCAGAGTTCCCTTCCTCTTGGTCNTTGAAGTACACCTCANGTGTCAGATGGCANCTGGGAGGGGCCGCTGCCANCAGAGTGCTGGGTGNCAACCTTCTNACTGGGTCCAAGGGAAGGAGTTACACCCTCTCTTNGGTCTTTATATTCTCAGGAATAAANAAGTCATTTATGTCTGTGGTGCATGGGTGGTGCCAGACAGATGGTGNTGTTCTCATGTCCTCCCAGGTACACAGGCATCCTCCATCCTCAAAACNGCATCCAAAGCTATTTATGAAATGGAGCCTTTCTGGGAAAGGCACAGCCTGAGAAGCCACTGTTTCATAAAACATGGGGTCTGAGAGAAGGACACAGCCTGCTGATGTTGATATGGGACCTCCTAATAGGACAAAGGCCATGGTTCAGGACAGCATGAGTCTCAGCANCAAACAGTGCAAACTAACTTTACCTCTTACTTCCTCCCAACAAGATGGAGTAACCTAGTGTGGCTTCAGTGAATCCTGTCCCTGCCCTGCCACTCTGCTCAAGGGGCCACCAAAGACATCATCTGACCACCTGTGCATTTCCTGGCTCCCCCAGCTGCTCCTTTGGAAACTTTCTCAGAGGGAGACTCAGTCTTGAGTCTCTGCCAGGAGCAGGTGGAATTTTTCATTGTCATCTTGGAGCTCAAGGTTGCCTCTGACCCAAGGGCTGCTTTACGTGGGAGATGTGGACTTTGTTGACCTTTCTTGGGTCCCAGAACAACAGGTGTCCACGTTCACAACTTCCACACTGACTGAAGTGGCTCTCAANAGACGCTCTACCTGGCTCCCTCTCTCTTCCCTTCATTTGTGTTTCTTGAAAAGTGAGGGTCACACATTNCTGTTTTGATTTTGAATTAGGAATTATTTCTAGACGCCATGGTGGAAAGGAAATTTCAAGTCATTGAAAAGCAGAACAGCTCTTCAGCTGGGCCTCAGTTGGCCCTCTGGCTTGTTCCACAGCATGTCTAAGGAAGAAGCTTTCCTGATTCAGTCCTCATTGACTTGTCTGCACGCTTTCCCCTCTGGTTAGATCACTCACTAATTAGAGAAGCATGGTTTTTGTGCCTCCNTGTAGGACCTGATAAAAGCATCTAACTGACTTAATCACATCAGAACCTTTTGGCCCGCCACTAATAACTTCCTTCCAGGTTCCTATCTGTGCATTAATCATTGCTTTTGAAAAATATTTATCAGTGGCTTCACAGTTCATCCTGTTTTGCTTTTGGTCAGTCCCAGCTAGTCTGTGTTTTGGAACACATGCAGGTATACAATCCCTTGTCCAGTGTAGCCTGGGTGTATCAGTCCAAGTTTTCCTCCTAGCTGTTATTGGGTTGAGATATCAGTAAGCTGNCCCAGGATCAGCAGCCCTTNGAGAACCAAGCTGTGTGTCCTTGTTTCTTTAGCTCAAATGCATGTGCATGGCCTGTGTGTGTGTGCNCGCATATGTGTAAAATGACTCCTGCAGGTGTTTGGAGAAGTTCCTCCTGTGTATCTGTTAGGTGTCCTATACCCATGGCTTTGCCTTCCCACTTTGTAATTCTCCAAAGACAGCTGGAATTGTGTAGGGATAGCATCCTCATGTTCCTTTCACTTGGGATGAACTTCAGGTCAAGAGCCTGGCCTTGCCACATGCCATGCTCCCAGCAGGTAGCATGGATGGACCAAGATTCAGAGGGACACAGCTTGCAAGGTCCACATTGATCTGCATAAAGTAGAGTTATCTCAGTGTTTGGCAAAAAAAAAACCTGTGTAGACATTTTTGCTTTCAAAACAATAGGGATAAATGTGATGCCTAAGGGTTGCAAAATATTTATCTGGAACTTTTAAATTTCACAGGTAGATGCAAATAAAACACCATTGTAAAGAAGCAGCACAAAGAGAGACTTTCAGCTTTTATCTGTCTCTCTCTTCTCTGTGATCATTCTTTTAATGCCGGGTTATCATGACAAAAGGCAAGTAGTATGTCTTGGAACCAGTGTCACAACTATATTCCTGNTTGAGTTTCCTATGGGTCCGTGTCTTACAAAGCCAGAACTCCACTGATTTGCATGGTTTTTCAATGACCCTTCAGGCAAAGCCCGTTCCCCTCCTGGAATTCTCTAGTGCCGACAGTACGTTGTGATTGTCTGCTTCATCATCAAATAAAGCTCTCAATATTCCCTANACCCAAAGGTTTGTGGTCACCCATTTGGATGNCACCTATCTTGACCCCCACTGAGCTCTGGATATCATATAGCATCTACAAAGCCAGACTTTTTATATACTGATTGAAGACCATTATTCCTTTGGTTGTGTAAATGATTGGCAGTCACTGACAAGAATTGGACATGGTGAAATTGCCAGGGAAACCAAAATAGAACACTCTTTGCAGTCTGCTCTAGGAATGCTAAAACCTACCCTAGACTAAAGTGGAAACACAGGTTCACAAAACGTGCTTTTCCTAATTTAGTCACATCACAAATTTAAAAATGAATATATTTCCAGATGATTGCCTCATTAAAGGGACTGTGAAGAAAGTTTCATTTTTGCTGTTCTTCGGTTTGTACAAGCAAAATAGAAACAAAGAGGGCAAATTCCCTCTACATAGAGCAGGTTTCCATTGATTTCTATCAACAGCTATTTCTAAAGAGCTTGAGTCATTTCAACCAGCAAAGCTCATCCTAGTGTATTTAGGTAAGTCAGATCATTTAAAAAAATCACAATTTCAATGACAAATCATTCAAACTCTAGAAGAGAGAAGCTTCAAACTGGTAAGACACTTAGCCTCAGCGCCCTAACAGATCTGTAAGCAGCATTTGCCAAGATCAGTCACAGCTGGGATTGGTTTGGTTTGGTTTCATGTTGGATCACTGTTTTGCAGTTTCTCAAATAAGAATCATAGCAAAGTGTTTCCTGTAACCCAGCACNTCCGTTGCAGAAGCCACGCCACATCTGTCTGTCTGGTTCTTGAACTGTGAGTAGGAAAAGGCTGTCAGAGCAAGACACAAAATGGGAAAGTGAAACAGGCCACTTATGGTATTTATGTTGATTATGTGAGTTAATAATGTGTTAAAGTATTGGCTTTAATAGAAAATACCATTAGTATTGATTTTGTATGTTCCTTTTTCTTTCTTTTAAATGTGTCTACCAGAACACGTGAAACTCCATAGGTCGTTGCCTTCTATTTCTATCAGAGTGCAGCTCAATGCAGAAACTTCCAGGAAGGCTATATTAAACCTTATGTTGTTCAAAAATAATGCGATTTCTTTCCTGAAATGTACTAGCTTAGGATTTCATTTCATCAAATAACAAACAACAAGGTTGATTTTTATCCGTACAAATAGAAAAATGTAGAAAGACAAAGAACAAAGTGAGCAACATTGAATTTCTGGGCATTAATTTTAGTATGCGACTTTAAAAAACACACCACAGAGACACCCCAGCTTTGAGCTTTGGGTGGAAGATTGATAGGGGAATGAAATTGATCCTTTGTCCATCAACATGACAGGCACGATAATGGCTAGATTACCCACATCAGCTAATCATAATGCAGCCCCACAGCCACCACGGAGCAGATGTTTCTTTTTGTGTCATGTTGATAGAGAAATGGACAAGGGACATTTAAAATTCATTGTGGGGAGACTCTATATTATAATGAATCTCATTAATAGTGATTAAGTTTTTTTTTTCTTCCCAGCTAGCATGGTTAATACCCTGCCTTTTATAGGTCAGAAGGCTGAAGTAGTCAGGCCGCCAGCAGCTGGTATCACCATTTTGTCTTACAAACATTTCTCATGCTTAAAGCAACTTCTAAACTAAAAATGTTTGTTTCCTTATAAATTGGCCCAATTCACACTGCAGATTTTTTTTTTTTATGTGATGAATGCACATGGAAAAACAGTGTCCCTGTGTTCACCTGTGACTTTTAATTGCCACTGCAGGCAGGTGGCAGCCAACATAACCACTCTGTTTATCTGACTAGAAAGTGTTTCTGGAATTTATGGTGGAAAACACGACCCCAAGGCTGGGATGATGTCTGGCAGTAACAGTGAGATGTCCATTTGTGTTTACGGACAAAGTGACAGATTCTTGCTGTGGGTAGGGCTTGGAATGCTGGACTCTTGACGGCACAGGTGTAGACATTGTTCCTGTGACACAGAAGTCCGGGACCTACAAAGTGGAGCCCTGCTTCATGTGGGGACTCTTGCACTGTGGGGACACTATGGGGGGTGCCCTACTGCACCAGAGTTTCTGCTACATTAACCCAGCCAACCCTGCCCTTCCCAAGCGCCACAACCTTTGTGACATCGAAATCACTTGCACAGCTCTTGAACGTTAGTGCCAACCTAATTATATATTTTGGCTTCCGTTTTGGCGATAGGCTGTACTTAAGTAAAATTTAGTACCGTCTTATNCGTTCCTACAGCTGGGTAATTACAAGGCATTTCAGTTTTGGAGGCAGGAAATTAATGATACGGAGATCAGGAGCTATTTAAAGATGGTTATCCTCTGCTCTTACGGGACCCGCTCCTGGAAGCAAGCTAAACCCCGGGCGGAATGGAGCCCTCCTGTGAGGCAGGCACAGTTAGGATTCAACTTCTGAATCACAACGTGTGAACCTGGGATCAACAGTTATACTTCCTACCCTTCTTCTACCCACATCCCTCTGGGGGAACTGAGTCAGTTGAATTCTGAGGTAGAGCTGGACCATGAAGATTTGGGCAAGGTTAAAGCGGGGAGGATGTGAGTCTCAAGTCTTCATAATCTCTTGATTGGGGGAAGAGATTGTAAAATGTCAAGGACTAGAAATCACCTTGGAAGTCATTCCATTTGGGGATTATTGAAATGTTTTCTCACTACACACACATCCAAATAGATCAACACTTATATACACAGAGAAATCAAAGGCAGTTGGGCTGTCCTGTAAACCTGGTATGAAAATTCTCCAGACAGCACACACAGCTCTCACCCAAAGAGGAAAACCAGCCTTTTAGATTCATGGATGACACGTGGAGCTTGCAGTCAATCAGCTGAAGGCTAATGCCCAGTCCCCAACAAACAAACAAACCCAAAGACAATGAGCCAATGAGCTCTTTTGAGCCACACTGTGTCTTGCTTTACAACAGAAACAGGCTGTTATGTCTTGATGTTATTATT
>LZPO01008018.1:237308-247747 GCA_001675575.1 Neotoma lepida
GCCCGGCCTATTATTATTTTTTTAACAAGACTGGTTTATATTGAGAAATGCATCCATACTTCATGTTGAAGTAGGGATGATAAAACACACCATCTGATCACAAGTGAGAGTGTTCTGAAAGAAAGTTGTTGTTAAAGAAAATAAATCCCACTCAGGAGTCAGCACAGATGTGGAGGGGGATGAGAAGGCCAGCTAGCACACTATACTAAATGAATCTGTTCTTGTTTCTTCCTTGGGTGAGAAAGTACTTGGTCTTTTGTGGTTTAGTGTTTTCCTCAACATACAGGCAAAGGAACAATTGCGTCCCTTATGACTGTCTCAGAAGCCCTGTGAAAACATGGGGAAGTTTTTTCTTCTTGAGAGTTAAAATCTGGAGAAGCTGCCAAGGCTGTCTGTCCAGAGAAAGCCACTCCACTTGCTCAGATACCTGGCTCTGTTTTCTTGAGAGGCATCTTGGGACCTTACCTTCCTTTTCTATAAGGACATCTGTCATGGTGAACTAAAGCCTATATAGAAATACTTCCCATGACTGAATTGCAGAGGCCTGGCACAAAAAGCTTACATTCACAGCTCCAATAGTAGGGAATAAACTTAACTTCCTCAGGGACAAGGGACTTTTCCTGGAGTCACAGAACACCAAATGCTAATCGATGGCTCCTGTACATCCTCTTTCCATCCATTTCTCTTTTCAATGAGGCCATCCACTCTGGCAGGGTGCACTGGGTCCCATCTGCCTACTCTACCTTCACTGGGGCCCTAGACAAACAAGNCAGAAAGCAGAGACACAGCTCTGCTGCCCTGATTCAGTTGTCTGTATTTTTTCCCATAAGAGTTTTCCAAAGGACACATAAGACATTATATGTAGCATTTCCCCAAATTCTGACCATGAAGCCCCTTTTTGCATCTTGTCTCAGAGATGAGAGTCTGTAGGCTTGTNAAGAGTCTCANGGAAGAGTCTACTAAAAAATTAACAGGATTGCAGGTTTGGGGTACCTTATACTTCTGTGATCTCTCACCTAATCTAGAATCTCAATTCCACATATTGCCTTCAAAAAACGATTCAGGGGTGTTCTTTTAAAAAGACAATTATTAGGAACTTCTCCTTCTTTCACTGGACACTATACATTTCAATACCCCACTCCTCTCTGTCTACAAAAGCAGAGAAATCNATTGTCTACAGCTTGGTTCTGGATCTTCCCCTTGGAAAAAAAATATTTAGGCTTCTAATATAAGATCCATCTGTGTTCTGAATATTTCAATGACTGTAGTTAAAAATCCAGCATCAGTTCTGGTCTTTTCTTGTGCTTAAAAATAAAGAAAAGGGTGGGGGGAGACAATATTTCAAAGTAATTCTCTCACAAGCATGAAATACTGAAGCCCTTGATTAAATTTTGTAGCCTCTGATTACATTAGAAGCATGAAATATGAGTTTCTCCTGAGGTAGCAATGGGTAGCTAGTTAATTTATCTGCACTGCTGCTATGCTTCCTGGTGTCTAGGCCTCTCTGTCCACTCCAAGGAAGATAAATAAGGAAGTGTGCAATCAGCAGGTGATATAGCGGCCGCAAGAAAAAGAAGAAGAGCCAGTCAATTGCCTCCAGAATCTATCTTACGTCTCTACTCTACATTATTCTTCATCATCCTAAGAGGGTGCTGACTCTTCAATTCACTTTTCCCTGTAGACCGTCCTGCCATGGCCCTCTCATAATACTCCAGCAAGCTGTTCACTTACTCACCCACAAACTTAACACTCTCCGTAGGAGTGTTAGACCTTGCTTTCTTTGTGACTAACACAACCGGAGTCACCCAAATCTTCCCATGTATTTGTGGGTCTAACCTGAACTTCTATGAGAAAGGACATGAGACATTCCCAGCAGGTGACAGTGTGGACTCCACGAATTTCACATCTCCACACACCCGGTGCCTGGCATTTACCGTATTGCAATGAGCTAGTTAAGTGTGCAATAGGGAAAGGAAGTCAGAGGGTTAATTCAGCCATTCCAGTCCCTCAGCAACATCCCTTTGTCTGAGTGACACAGAGATAGACTCACAGAAGTTTCGATGTCCTGAGTGACATATGNAATTGAAGTGAGGCTCTGACTGTAAAATATGCCCTCTACTGTAAGATACTTAGGAATTCTAGTTCTCCTATGACCTTGTCCTTGGTCTTGCATGGCTTTGATTGTTTGTTCACTTGGCCTTGGACTCCTCCTTCCAACCAGATGTATTAAGTTAATATTTCACACAAAGTGGAGAGGACTGGTCCNGCAGGAGCATGCTGGCCCCCACCTTTACCCCAAGTGCTCCGGACACAAGATCTGTGGAGCCGAGAGGAATGCTCCTCTGACGAAGAAGCCTAAGACCTTCCAGCATGAAGGCAGCAGACCTGTCTCCTCCCGCCTTTCTTAACCCAGTATCTCTGGTCAGTTGGGTGGAGTCAACTGACAGCTATAGCATCTGCTGATTTGGGAGAAGATTTGGGGAACACTTGAGACCAAATCTTTCTGGATGTCCACTCCACACATGTTCCCTTGTCCTGAAAGGCCGCATGTCTTCTTCCTGGGAGCCTCTTACTTACAGCTCTCTCTCACCCTCTCTCTTCATGCCACAGGAGTGCTTTGTTTCCCAGCATTCCTTGTTGTTATCTTTTCTTAATCGGAAGGCATGTGCGATGTCTCTAGTGATCTTACTGGTAAGAAGACAGTTGTCTAGGAAGGGTTGGGATACTGAGAAGTCTATCTGTTTACTCTAGAGAGGGGGAAACAACAGACCAAAGATTCCATCCTGATGGATCAGTGAGTTTTACTGGAGTCCCTTCCAGGAGCATGTGTGACTCTAATAGCTGAATTACCGAAAGTTCTATCTCAGCATAGATAGCAACTCAAGAAAGCTACANNGCTGGAGATTCCTGTGCAGCTTGCACGCAGCCCCACTACCAAGGAGTCTCTGCTCCCCAGAAGCGGTGTACTACTTACACAATCTCATCCAGGGNCCTCATGAGTCTTGCAAGTCCCTGTGCATTTCATGGGATTTGAAACCCTCGCCCTCAGGAGGGAATAACCTGAGGGAAAGCTCACACTGGTAGAACTCTGCGTAGGGTCCTCAGAAGAGAACTAGTAGTCAGTGTGTGAGAAACCTTTGGCCTTTCCTGAACACTCTGGGGCCCCAAATGGTGGGGACTGAGTCTTACACTGTGTGTTAGAATCAGCCTTGGAAGTCAAAACTGGCAGCCAAAAGAGCAGAGAAGGAAGACCACTGTCCTTAGGATCAGTTTGTCCATCTATAGCTGTGTAACCCAAAGGAGGTCAGTGNTCTCCTAGAAATTCTTAGAAAAATACTAAGGGGATCCCAGAAAATAGGGTGACCATGATGGAAAAGTTTGCCAAGCACTAATTTAAGGCGGCATATGGTCCACTCATTGAACAGTAAAGCAAGAAACTTCGAGATGACAAGTGAGCACTGACCAGAACTTNGCCTTTGAAGGAACNGGTGGGAGAGGGTCACAAAGGATTCTGCCTTTGCCTCGTTGACAAAACTTCAGTTGTCACATCTCCTGCCCTGCTTTACAGAGGGAGTGCCGGAGACAGACCCCCATCCAGCTGAGCATGCTCCCTGCATCTGAAGGGAGATTGATGTGTGAACTGCAACCAATCAACCAGAACAGTGCCCAAAGACAGAGACAACTGAGAGCCCCCAAATGCTGCCCCTCCCCCGCCATCCATTACTCTGTAAATCCCACCCAGGAGGGGGCAAGATTCACAGTTCGTATCAAACCGTGATGGGTCTGTCAGTCCCAAGAAAGCGCCGGGAAAACAAAAGAACAAAATTGATGAAATAAATAACCAGAATAACCCGTCACCCAGTATTAGAAAGATACATCTTCATCTAGAAGTCACAGAGATTTACTGCCCTTTCAGCACGCACCGCGGCATAACCGTATATTATCACATGCTTTACTGGCGTGTCTTCCGACTGTCACCGGCTTTGGCATGCATAAAACTTGCATCCGTGGTTTGATGAGAAGCCGCCTCAAATCTATGCCGGAAGTAGAGCAGAGATCAATCAAAACAGAAATGGAATATGTAAGAGCTGCTGTTGTGTTTTGAGGGTGGAGAGCAAGCAGGGCAGTGCTTGGTGCCTAAAGATGAGGAAAGTAGGGTGAGTGAGGACCAAGTCAGTGTGGGACCATCTCATCACAGCCAGATACTAAAGAGGAACCAAAACACATTCACTAAGGGGGGCCTAGTTTCAATATTCAAAGCAATTTCAAATAAGATAGTCAGTACTCGTATTTTGAAGATAAGAAATTTGAGACTTCAAGCACAAGACTTGGGGTACACTGTTCTCCCAGTGCTCTGTAACCAAGTATTTTCAGGCTAAATGGCTTNGAGCAGCAGAAACCGATTCTGTCACAGTCCTGGGGACCAGAGTGTGAACACACAGGTCAGCAGAGCACACTGCCACCAAACAATAGCATAATTCTCTGAGCCTCACCCAACTTCCCAGAGCCACTAAAAGCCCCCTGGCTTTTAACCTCACCACTTTACTCTGTTTCTGCTATGTGACTCCTCCCAGGGTCTGTCTGCANATGGCTTTCTTCTTATAAGGATGCAGCTAGACAGGATTAGGGCTCAACCCACTTCAGTGTACCTGCATCATAGCTCTACTAGCTATGGATTTCCAAGTGTGCCACATAGAGATGGGTTATGGCATCAATATGTCTGTCTTGGGATGACTCCACCTGCACACAGACCACAGTCCAGTCCCAGGCTTCAAGCCACACATCACTGGNTGATTCCATCCAGAGGCTGAACTGTCGTTCTTAGTGGAGGGAGGTGATGGAGGAAAAAGGCTCCTGAGAANNGAATGCAGAAGAAGTGAGCTAGGATTTCACATGCCCGTCTGCCCATACCGTTGGCTGCCCCGTGTTTGGTGGTCACATATCTTGAGCTGCTCCATTGCCCCATCTCTGGCTTATTCAACAGGAATGCTTTGTAGTATTAACAAACTGTTGAAGCTCTCTGGGGTCTAGCTTGCCTCCTGTCAGGAGTACCCCTCCAATCTTCTGGGACGGAGACTTTCCTCAACTCCTCTTACAGGACTTCCTCTTTTCCTCTTCCTCCTGGGATACCCACTCTTCCCATGCAAACCTAGGTGGGGTAATGGACTGTGAGCTTCCTGAAACATAGGCAGGAGCTTGACTTTCTTTCATGTAGCATGTGGCTGGCCAGGAAGAAGGCCTGCAGTACACCCTGCACCCACNCTTTACCATAGCAGGAACCTCTCNTGCCTACTAGTTCAGAGGATGTTGGTCCCCTCAGCCACTGTTTCTCTAGACCCCTTAGCGNAGGCTTGCCGCCACACATCCAGTGATGCTCTGCTTCCTCCACTGCTGCACAATCTTCATGGCTTTTGAGCCCCTCTTTTTGTTCCATCTGCTGGTCTCCACTCATAGACTGAGGTTTAAGAAGCATAGGAGTGATAATGATGATGGTGGTGGTGGCTGATTTCTANACCGCCAACTTGATTGGATGGATAAACACCTAGGGTGTTTGGACTCATCTGGGATGGCTTAATGGGGGAAATTAATGGAAAAAAAAGATCAATCCTGATGTTAGGATTGATCCTAACACCATCCTCCATGGTAGGTTCCTAGGATGAATAAAAACTTTTAAAAAGTTATATTTTTGTGATGCTACTATCATTTACCTCTTCCTGCTTCCTGGTCTGCTGAGGTACAAACAAATGACTGCTTCCTGTTCCTGCCACCACAGAGCCACCCACCACCCTGCCTTCACCATGATGGACCATATTACCCAAACCCAGAGCCATCCACCACCCTGACTGCACCACGATGGACCGTATCACCCAAACCCAGAGCCATCCACCACCCTGACTGCACCACAATGGACCATATCACCCAAACCCAGAGCCAAAATAAATTCATCAACCCCTTTAAGTTGTGTGTTACCAGATATTCAGTCACAGCAACCAAATAGCTCATTAATACTCTGATGGTGAGGGCACAGGAGCACCACCATTCCATTATAGATAGAAGTGTACAAGGCATTTACCAGAAATTGTAAGATCTCAGGCTTCTGGCAGGACACATTTCCTATCTCAAGGAGCCTGGAGTGAAACTGAAAAGGAGGAGGTTCTTACGGCAAGGTCTGCACCTGCTATCTGCCGTGTGCTGCAACATCCTTTGTCATTTGCATGTTATAAGGCTGGGAGTACCAAGTGAGGTGAAGCTGTAAGATGAATCTTAAAAGATCTTATTAAATAAAAAACACCAGGCCTGATATTGGAGTAAATTCTGAAAGGTCAGAGAGACAGAACAAGCCACAGCCCACCTCACCTCACCAACTCCTCAGCTGATCTTGTTTCCTCAGACTGCAGGCTTCTGAGTCCTCACTCAAATGAATCTCAGCTGAACTGCTGCTCAAAGCCTGAAATCTTAAGAGGCCTCTAGTTTCTGGTTCTCATGCCTTGTATACCTTTCTGCTTCCTGCCATTACTCCCTGGGATTAAAGGCATGTGTCTTTCCCAAGCAAAGACATAAATNTNAAGTCCTGGGATTAAAGGTGTGTGTGCTTCCCAAGCAAAAGCATGAGATCTCAAGTGTTGGGATTAAANATGTGTGCCACCACGCCTGGCTCTGTTTCCAGTATGGCCTTGAACTCACAGAGCTCTGGATGAATCTCTGCCTCCAGAATGCTAGGATTAAAGGCATGTGCTACCACTGCCTAACCTCTGTTTAATATAGTGGCTGTTTCTGTTCTCTGACCCCCAGATAAGTTTATTGGGGTGCACAATATTTAGGGGGACACAATATATCACTACATGAAGCCACCCAGGTATTCATACATGCTGAGCCCCAAAGTGCCGGATGTCTACTTTTCCCAGGTGGAACAATGCAGTGGGCAGGTGCTGGTCTTGGGAATTGTTTACTATGTAGTTGGTATTCTCAGAGTCCGGGATTGTAGATTCTCCGGCCAAGTGTGAGAGGTAGTTATTTTGAGTTATTAAATATTCATTATTAAATATTTAATATTTACCAGGGTTGTTTCTTTCATACAAACTAATTATGCGCAGACCTTTTATTGCCAGGAACTATCTGCTGGTAAAACTAATTAGCATCACAATAACTGCCCCTTGTGTAAGTAGGGCCATGGAAGATCAGGATAAATATTTAATTTGAATGCTGTTTGTGAGCTCGCCCTGATTATGCAGCGAGCTCAGCACGAGGACCTCAGCCACTCCTCACAAAGAATGAGTGACACAGACCCCTCACTCNGGCAGACCACGCGGTGGCAAGGGGTGTCCTCTGTGAGCTGAGCTGTGCGCACCTAAGTCCTAACTCCTTGTACCCAGACTTAGATGCCAATGCAGGTGGAGGAGAAGGCTGTGTGGAGACAGAGGAAGGGATGGACTTGAGAGCTCACAAGCCAGAGAACAACCAGTGGGGAAAACACAGAACGAGTTCCCAGACCCACACAGGAGCGGCCCCTGAGGATGCCTTGCTCTGACCTTTGCTTCCAGAGTTATTCTGCACTNAGTGTCTTCCATTCACACTCCCGTCCCGGGATGCTTTGTGTGGTACCCACAGCCCACAAGCCAGTGGCCAAGGCTGCAGAATGGAAACCNACGCTTTGTCGGGCTTAATCTCTTGAGCCCTTTGGCGCCTCCTCCGTCCTCATTAAACCCCAGGACTGGGCCTGCTAAGGGAGCCGCCATGACCTTCCCACTTCCTCACGACTTTCCTCTTTCACCTGGACTGTAAACACAGACGTTAAAGCAGCAAGCACGTTTAGTTTAGAAGACCTCAAGATTTACGGTTGTATTAAGGCTTTATGGCCTGTTCTAAGTGAAGTAAAGATGAAAGGACAAAGGAAAACCTTCCATAAATGTTTGGCCAGGGTTGTGGTGCATTGAAATCAGACAAAAAGAAAAGGGAAGGCAGGAGGAAGGGAGGGAGACGCAAACACACAAAGAGGCGCGTGTGTTTATCTGCTCTCTCTCTGCAGGTATATTGCTGGCATGTACTTTTGACCAGACATTGCAAGAGATTGAAAGGAGAGAAAAAAGAAACCCAAGTTAGGTCTGATTTGTTTTTTTGCTGCCTTCATCCCTTTGTATTTAGACAGCTCTGCCTCACAGGAGACACTAAGATGATTCTGTGCTTCCCTTTGGGGGTTTCTGAGTGGGCCCACCCCACACCCCACCCATCCTCAAAATAAAAACTAAACAAGAGAGCTGGGATGAGGCTTGGTGGAAGAGTGGTCGCCTTGGGTTCAATTCCTAGTACTACTAAACAAATAAACAAACAAATAAATAATGAACAGGTCATATCAGTGCTTAGACCTTGAAACTTGCAGAATAGATTTTAGATATTCTCAGAACACCAGCAAAAACCCAAGTATGTATGGGTGGCNACTGCATATGATAATCCACTGCATTGGGACCTTCCACAATGTACTTATTTTGAAGCTGCTTGTTGTTTTCTATAATAATATACATTTAATACAAAATAGATGAGTGACNGGAAAGACCTATGTNTTTGTAGGTGGGTCTGTCCTNTNTAGCTGATGTTTTGGGATAAAAGGCAGGTTGATTTTTTTGTTGTTACTGTTGTTTTTGAAGATGACTGTAATTTCAATAACTCTCCAAAATGCCATCTTACAGCCAATGAGCTCCTCCAGTGACAGATGACAGATGCCACTGGCTGGCGGAGGCTCTACACCACTTAGGCAGGTTGCTGTTTGCTCTACTCAGAGTCTCTTGTGCCCTGATTTCTAACTGTCTTGGCCCGGGGTATTATGTTTTTGTCTCCATCCAGGCTGTAAGCGATGTAAAAAGAGTAGAAAATGCCAGAATGTGTTGGTGACAGCAGAGGCAGTAGCAAAAATAGAAAAATCCATTCAAAGCATGTGGGTCACCAGTCCCAGCCTTCCCAAAGTAGAGCAGGCGGAAGAGAGAGACTCTGATAAAGCCCGGGTCTTCCTGAGGGCAACAGGCAAGGGCATCTATGCCATCCTGCCCCAGCCTGGCCAGCTTTGTGCCCTCCCAGCACAACTGGGTTCATTGTGTCCCTGTCTGTTCCTGCTGCAGCCTCAGGGGGACTCATTGGGTTGATCCTGCTGTCTCGTGGGGCACAGGGCTCCTATCTCCTCCTCACACCTGAACCTGAAGGAGAAAGAGCTGAGGCCACACACTTGGCAATGCCAGCACCCTGGAAGAACTTCAGATTCCTGGTCTCTTCCAAATCTAAAGGTAAAGATAGCTGGGCTTTGTCTCTTTGCTCCATCCAGGAAGCCTGCGTCACTTCCATGCTGGGTCCTGAGCAGAAGAGGGGCTTGCCATTTGAGTCAGGCTCAAGTGATGCTTGGGCTTCTAAACCAGAGGCACAGAATTCCAGCTGAGGGCTGGCTTCTCATTAGGGAAAACCCTCTTTCTATTATCCCGGAGAAGCCTCTGTAAATGAAGCACAGACAAAAGCCAGCCCAGAATACCAGGCACTTTATTATTCATGTGCCTCAAAACTGAGGGGAAATCCAGCAAGGTGCCAAAGGAAGGNTCAGCACTCTGCCCCGTGCCCTGAGTCCCTCTTGTGCTTGCTTCAAATCTCCCTCCCTTTACAGGGCACTGTTGCAACTTTGTTCACATCCCTACCTCACCATCTTGCAAAACCAACTTCCGGAACAATGAAGTGTTTCCCTTCCATACCCNCTTCCATCTCCTGGTTTCAGCGGATGAATTCCCAGATTTTGTCTGTGGCACAGAACAAGGAAGAAGAAAATGTGTGTGGCTCGGGGCTCCTGTTCTGGGCTGCGTGTATTTCCTCCTTGGTTTCACCAGGTCATGCAAGGTAAATGCTCTTCAAAGGCAGCTCCAGCCCCCAGAGCTGTTCAAAGGCAGGCCTTGGTGGGTGTAAGCTGTTCCAGCCAACACCCTGTTTCCCTCATTCCCCAACACAGAGTACCTTCAGTAAGGGCAGCAGAGTTCACACAACCAAATTTCCAGCATCTTCACCCCAGGCTTGCCAGGACAAGCCTGCTGACATCCCCCAGAAAACCAAAACCTCACTGGAAGGCCTGTGTAGGGAAGAGAGGAGGGATTNGAGGAATCCCACAAGNGAAGAAGGTATGGGAGGTATGCATAGACCCCTGGATCCAGCGCTAACCATTTTCACATTCCTTTACAGAAGTGGAGTGACTGTGTTTGGGGCTTATACTGCTTTGAAAACAGTGAGGGTATTCTTTCAATGGTATCGTCCTACTCAACTCTGTATTATGATAAATTTTCCAAGTCCATTAGCTGTTGCTTCTTCATCACGCTTTTTCTTCCTGCTTAAAAATAAGACCTGCAGACTCCCAGAGAAACCTGTTACTAAACAGGTACCAAAAAGATCAGTCAACTCAGAGTCCCTGGAGTGGGTTT
>LZPO01008018.1:265175-277689 GCA_001675575.1 Neotoma lepida
CACTGCCTAACCTCTATGTTTAATCTAGTGGCTGTTCTGTTCTCTGACCCCAGATAAGTTTTATTAGGGTACACAATATTTTGGGGGACATAATATAATCACCACAAGGGACAGTGTTGTGATCTGTGGAAGTGAGACTCAGGACACTCACCTGACCACAAGGCCAAGTTAGACCACACAGGTCTTGAGGGGCTGCAGTGCAAGAAGCCTGTTTTACACCAAGAACAGCCAACTCAGAACAATTTAAAGAAAAAGGGGCTTTTTTTAGGCTCAGAGGCTGGTCCATGGCCACTGGTTTCCTTGTCATGCTGAGGTAGAGCCTTCAAAGCAGAGGGAGCTTGGTACTCCTAAAGGCCAGGAAGTAGGAAGAGCGCACCTCTCACTTGGGTTCCATCTGGGCCCCAGCCAACCGGTTGGGCAGTAAAGCACACATTCCAAGAGGGTCTTTCCACCTCAATTCCTGCCTCTGGAAACACGCCCACACACTCAGAGAGGTGCTTGTCAATCTCCTATGTTTGTCGTAGTCCCGTCTGACAGTCAGGTTCACTGTCACGCTACTGAATATCACAGCTTAGGTCTGACCACCTTCATGCGCTCAGAAAGTCAGTGGACAGAGTCAGAGTGTCACACAGGTAATTGATAAAATGTGGTCCTTAAAGTGAAAATAGGGGAGCGTCTCTGCTCAGGACCCCAAAAGCAATATTCAAAGAAAAATTCCCACTTATTACATAGGGCTGGATGGGGCAGAGGGAGACAGAGCTCTGGGGTTCACTGACCAAATCAGAGAGTAGGAGGCCAATGAGAGACCCTGTCTCAAAAAAAGGTGGGTGGCATCTTCAGATTGATGCTGATACCCAAGGTAGTCCTCTGACCTCCATATGAGCATGTACACACATTCACACACATGCACTGCACACACCTGCACACACACAACACCCCCTACACATACATGCACACATGCACCCGCATGCACGCGCACACACACACACACACACACACACATACACACACACACAAATGCCATAAACAGCATCCCTTTGAATCATAAGGAACGTTGATGGTATAGAAAAATGCACCCACTTGGCAAAGATGAAGAAAAATCAGAGTATAAGGCAAATAATGTCTTTCTCCTATGGAACATTAATAAACGTGAGTTAAAGAGCCGAGATATATGCTCAGACTTTAAGCCCGTACATGGGAACATACTCAGCAATACAAAGGAATGCCTGCAATTGTTCACTAAAATATGAATGAATCTTGAAATAATTATGTAGAGGGAAAGAAAGCCAGCAACAGGGAGAGCATGTTTTACTCCCCCACGTATACATCATCCTAGAACATACATTCTCGTCGTAACAGCTACAGCTGAACAGCAGTGTCCTGGAAAAGGGCTGGGAAGAGGCAGAGAGGGGCGGTGACGAGAAGCAGGAGGAAGCTTTCAGGGTGAAGGTGCGAACAGCCTTCAGTGTTGCTGGGCTTGGGGTGTATGGAGATGACACACCTCTCAAGCGGAAGTCTGAAATATGTGCAGCTTATGTACATAAACCTGACTCCAGCAAAGCTGTGAAAACTTAAATCTGTATTTTTCTTCTCGAAGAAGCCATTAGATTTTCATATGTGTTAACTGCTTGGGTATTTCCCCAAACATTTGAAATATTTTACTACATTGGTTTCGTAGCTGTGTACCCCTAAATCAGAGCTATTCCCATTAAGCATGGACAGGTTTTCACATGTCAGTCATACTTCCCCAAATCTGAGACCTCACCCAACACCCAACTTCCATTGCTTGATTGTCAGAACAGAGTAAATTTCTCAACATTTCACATCCTGCACTTTGTAAATTGCTTAACTATTTATTTTCTTTTTGCTGTCACATATACATAATTCAGCATTAGGTGGTAACTTCTCAGCGTTTAGGCACCTCTCCTAAGACTGAAGTGGGCTCTAATTTTCCCCCATAGAACCCAGCTCATTTACTTCTTTTTCTCCTCAAACAGAGCCTCTAGTATTCAGTGAACATCATTGCTAAGTGTATCCAATCCTGTTAAACACTGCAGACACTACCTTCCAGAAGGGGAGGAGAAAAGACAGCATTGCCAGCCACCTGTTCCCCCAGAGCCCGGCCCGTGCTTCAGGTCTGCTTTCCAGCAGAAGGCACGGGGGAGTGGGAAGGATGAGATAGTGACTCCATACAAACGACCGTATGCAGCGGGTGTTTGCAGCGGGCATAGGTCTACACAGCATGCAATGAGCATAGGACCAGTGTTCGCTTGGCGGAGCATGAGGACAGGGCACCCCTAGAAAGGAAGCACCCAGCTTTGGCCTCCAACATACTCCCTTCAGCAGGGGGATTTCCTCCATCATCGGCACAGGTCCTGAGCACAGCCCCAGCCTGTCTCTCCTCTCACACAGAGGGCAGCCAGTGTGTCTACAGGACTTGCTGGCAGTAAGCACTGGCTGTAAACTTGTTCTCTTTCCACAGATAACTTAAGTACAGCCAGGGAGAATCATTCAAGCCAGGAAGTGATCCAAATCACTCTTGAACGTTTGGGGAGATGTCTGATTGATGAACTGATTCCCAAGTGTTAACTGACATATCAATGAAGCAAATTAGATTGAGTCAAATATCTTTAGCTGTGAAAATTCGTCTTTGAGCTACACTGTATGCATAATGCCATGGCCTTTGGCCCCACACTTTACTCCTTAGCATCTAGATTACATAATCAGAACACAGTTGAGGATTCATATAAATGTGTAGTCATTGTAGTTTATGCACATAGCAGTATCTGTCACATAAACTAAATAAAAACATCAATATAATTTACATTAATGAAACATTGAACAAATCCTATTATTGGTGATTTTTTTTNAAATTGCTGCAGTTCATTCATTCTATAAAATATGCAAGTATCCAAAACCATGAGGACTAGGAAATTTTGATAGGGAAACAAATGTACCCGGAATGTTAAGGGTACAAAAGAAACNGAAGTGAATGCAACATTGTTGTGGTTCAATAAATAAACCAAGTGGGGTGAAGGCAGGAAGCCATGAAGGATACAGAGTTCACAGTCAACAGTAGCCACTGTCTCNACTACTGTGTGCCCAGAAACAACAGAAAGCTACAAAATGGAACCATACATGGTTCCTTATGCTCTTGTTAATTTTCTACAGTAACTGTAACTGCATCTGTTCACTGTGACAATATACCAGACAGAAGCTAGGGAAGGGAAGAAGGACTTGTTTTTACTCCGTATAGGGGATACATTCCATCATCAAGGGAGCCTGGGGACGTGAAAGCAGAGCCAGACCAGAAGCCAGCCTATTCCTCTCTAGTCTGTCCCTATGGCTCCACATCTGCCTGCTAACGCCTGTGTGCAAAAGGTAGCATCCCCATCTGTGAACCAAACTTAAGAACACACGAGGCTGTGGAGGAGGTTTCACACCCAAACTATCGNGGCATGATCAACGGAAACAAAGTTACAGTTGATACGAAGGGGCCCTCTGTGTATCCAAAATAAACCAACAAAACAGAACAAATTCTGTCATTCACAAATGAAAGGAAGAAATACAGTAACCAGTAACCAAGCAGGGAGAAGGCCACCGTGCAGCCTATACATTGGCCACAAATTTAGTTAAATAGAAAGCCTTCGGATGATTACCTGGTGATTGATATTTGCTGTTTGGCAAACAGAACCTTATGGNAAGAGTATTGCTTTGAAAAATATTCATTAATACAAATATGGGGGAGGGTGAGATAAGAGGAGAGGGGGTACGGATGTCACCATTCATGCACTGTCTTCAAATCCTGTATTTTGCTGTATTTGGGGAAGTTCTTAAGCTAAATTGACCTGCGGTGGGCCATCAGCTATTATGAGCGAGTGGCAACTATGCTGACCAGCTATGAAAGAGCATGACATGCTGGTAACCTGGTGTCTCCGACAACCCTCTTAATTTGTCTTGTATTCACACATGATACACTGCCTGGGCATGAGATCACAGTGACAGTAGCAGACCTACTGGCTTCCTACTCCTCAGGAGAGTAGTGCAGGCGGAAGTTTTCCTGTGTCCTGCCCAGCCTCACAGCCGCTCAGTCCCAAGTAAACACACAGAGGCTTATATTAACTACAATCTATATGGCCTGTGACTCAGGCTTCTTGTTAGCTAGCTCTTTCATCTTAAATTAACTCATTTCTATTAATCTATATGTTGCCATGTGGCCATGGGGTTACCGGTCTGCTGGCATCTTGTTGTTTCTTGGGTGGTGGGCTGGTGTCTCTCTCATCCACCTTTCTCTTTCCTGTATCTCTGCTTAGATTTCCCACCTGCNNCTAAGCTGCCTTGTCATAGGCCAAAGCAGCTTATTTATTAACCANTGGGAGCAACATATATTCATAGCATACAGAAAGACATCCNCAGCAGAGTAGCTCTTATGCCCTAGAACACCACCCCTGAAAATAATGAACAAGTACTGGAAATTGGGGGTCAACTTACNGGTTCTTTAAAAGCCCAGTTCTCAGCTTCCCNCCTCTGTTTCCCTTTGTCACATGTTCTCAGCTCCCATCACAGTGGCCGCCCTGCTCCTGTTTCCCTTTGTCACCTAGGGCCTGCTGACAGTGGGACTGGACAATTTAAGTGAAGCCCTGTTTTCTCTAGGTTTCTGACCTACCATGGAAAGTCTCATTTGCCAACAACTACATGGCTTTGGGTAAAATATTCGGTTCTATTTAGTCATGATCAGCTCCAAAATCTTGTATAAAAGTTATTTTGCTGTTTCCCCACTCTTCCCAATACTTGGAGTCTTAAGTAATGAAAAAAGAAAAAAAACACCATAATGATTAAGGACACTCAATGAAACTGTTAACAAAACTTGCCACTCAAACTTGAATCACTCAAAGAGGTAAAAAGCCACCGGGGCCTCCTACAGTTTCTGCTTCGGGTTGCAAAAGAGCAAGTGGGCTAATGTTGTGTTTTCAGACACTATCTGCCAGAGATGAGATTGCACCATTCCCTTCCTCAGTCCTGTGGATGAGCCTACGGCATGGCTGTTTGCACAGGCAAATGAATTTGCAAAATCAGACCCAGTCTTTCAGTCTCTGCTGCCTTAGCTACAAATATCAACAGAGCCAGCAAACAAACAACTCTCCAAGGAGCCTTCCAGCAAGCTCTGCTCACATCTTTGGATTCCTTTGGGAAGAATTATACAACCATTGTTTATTCATCCATCCGTTAACTAAATCAATAAATATGTATTGAGCACCAACTGTGAGCAAGACGCTGTGCTGATGCTTGGAACACACAATAGTGTGTAAAATACAGCTCTACTGTCTTGGGTCTGCTAGGGAGCAATAAACTGCACATGTCACTGTTCACAGAACCATGTAGAAGGTAAACCTCACCTTAAGGAAATCCTCCTGACCCTCCACAGGGAGTTCAGGGCAGGGAGGGCAAGTTCCACCCTCTCAGGAGACTTCAACTTGCTTGCCACTGCAGCTCCCTTATTCGGTGCAAACAGCAGGAAAAAACTAGGGTGAGTTCCTGGGTGGTCTTCCTGCCCTTCTGCCCTGAGCAGTGAATTCTCCCTGCCACACACAATAAGCATAAAAGTTTAAGAGTCATGGTCTGATTNTCGTAAAACTCTTGGGTAACCTCCCGTTTCCTTTTAGAATCAAGAGCAGAACTGTTACCATGCCTACATCATCAGGGAGAATCTGGTCCCTGCCAGCCTTTCTCTCATGACCCTGGCAGGTTTATACCCTTCCACTTGTTCCCTGGTTTACTCAGATGGCTTCAAGATCCTTGCATCTTTGATGTGTGGCCTATTCATCCTCTTAATACTTCTCAATACTGTTCCTACCCACCTGGAATGCTCTCTGTCTATGGCTGCGTTAAACTTAAAACACTCCCCTCTCAACACAAAGTAACTACTCAGGGAAAACTCTTCAAGGCACCAGACTGAATCCCATTATGTCTTCTTAACTCATCCAACATTCTTGGGGTGGAAACTCCTATTTTAGTTAGACATACATATGCATAAACGAATTCTTGAAATACCGGAAACTTAAACAACAGGGCTCTATCTTGTTGCTCANAGAGNGCAGAGCTGAGCAGAGCCAACTGGAACTCTAAAGGATCCAGGCTCCTCCTAGAATCTCACTTTACTCAAACATGACTTCTGGCTTCCANGGAGCTGTTCATGATGGCCAACTTGGCTTCAGCAGTCAAAATGAATTCCAAGAGACTCTGCAAGAAACCAGCAAGAAAAGTCACAACCTGGCTTTAGACGATTAGACCTGGTTAGACCTGGTGTTTCAACTTGCAAGCCATTGGCTAGAACTCATCCACACACCACACCTAGTGTCAGGGAATTCTGGGAAATGTAGTCTGTGACTTGTTGCCCAGTTATAAATAAAGGAGTGAAGGTGTTAAGTTGCCACTGGAAAGTTCACTGCAAAGCATTTTGTCTGAACTGTATGCTGCTTGCCATCAAGGACTGTGGAACTTTGCCTGCACTGTATTCCCACAGGCCCTACTCCTGTACTGTACACTGTAGATAAGTGTTTGCTGAACCAGAGATTGGAGGATTGGATGAACTGAATGTGTGGAGGATATAAGGGTGTACACAGGGGATTCAGATTAGAGGGTATGATAGTTTGAATGAGNGTGTCCCNCATATATTAGAATACTTGGTCCCCAGTTGGAACCATTTGGAAAGGATTAGGAGCTATGGTCTTGTTGGAGGAGGTGTGTCACTGGGGCGTGGGCTTTGAGATTTCAAAAGATTCCCACCATTCTCAGTGTGCATTCTCTGTCTCTGCTTGNGGATCAAAACGTGAGCTCTCATTTCTTCCCACTGCCATGACTTAGCTCCACNGTCATGGACTCTCACCCTCTGAAACCATAAGCTCCAATTAAACACTTCTTAAAAATAAGTTGTCTTTGTTACAGTGTTTTGTCACAGCCATAGAAAAGCACCCTCTTGAAGTATGATTTGAACTGGAGGGAAAGAATTGGTTCATTTCTCTTACCAAAAAAAGTAAGATAGTCACACTCCACGTGCCTGCAAGATGGCTCAGTAGGTAAAGGTGTTTGCCCCAAGCCTGATGACCTGAGTTCAACCCCTCAATCCCTATGACCTATATGGTTGCAGGAAGTAATGAACCCCCAAAAGTTGCCCTCTGGCTTCCATACATGTACTGTAGTACACATGTACCCCCATACATATACTCACACACACACAGACACACAAAAAAACCATAATTGAAAACCATGATTTAAAGCTAGCCATGCACATTAAGCCATGAAAATGATTGTGTGTAAGGGGTAAAGTGGAGAAGAACAGAGACAGAAAGCAAGTCATGAGGAGTATGCATTGACTTGGGGAAGTGACTGATACCTCAAGCTACAGAGCACTGTCTGGCAATCAGGCTAGTACTGGGACAAAGCACCAGTCAGCTCNGTGGCCATTAAGGATCCTGAGGATGTCAACACAGGGCATCTTGTCCAACTTGTTCCAAAATTCAGGCAAAGATCCCCTTAACATGTGCAGTCCTTGGTCAGATAAAATGCCTGCATGAACTTGGCAGCCTCAACCCCCTAAGCATGGAGTCATTTAGCTTCATTTTCTCCTCCTCCTCTCTGTCACCTGCTCACCCACATAGTGATTGCTCAGGTCTCCTCTATGACTCCTCAACCTGATCTTCAAAGAGGAACTAGAGTGGTGGCCAGCCTACCGCTTCTCTCTACTGTTTCCCCCTTGTNTTTTCAGAAGTCATGGTTCTTCTCCATCAGCACCTACCCCTTCACCTCTACATGCATATACCATGTTCTCTTATGTTTGGGTTTTATTAATTTATTTTTTATTCCTTATTTCATCCAACAGACATCCTATCCCTTTGTTCTCATAAAGGGGAAAACATCCAGGTGGGCTCTGGACCTGTTGCCTGCTTGCCTACCTTCGCCTGTTCCCAGCTCTTGCTTCTGTCCCCTCAGCCCAGGAGATGTTCCTCTCCAGAAGCCACTGGGACAGCAGCTGCAGGACCCAGCTACCTCACTTTCTTTGCCACTTCCTGGCCATTCTGGGCACAAAGTTCCCCTGATCACATTTCTCTCTATTCCTAGGATACTAGTGTTCAAACTAGCCTCCAAGCACTGAACCNGGGTAGGAGTCCTTCACTATAATTTGTAGGCAACTCATTTTCNTCCAGTGACTGTAAACACTATCTACATACCAAAGACTAGTGTGTATTTGCTCTAGNTCTGACCTCCAACATGAAGGAACCAAGAATCTGACTTTCTGTCTGTCATTGTCGATTGTCNGTNATGCTCAGTGCCCCCGCTGTCCTAGTAAGGGACTCCAGTCACCTGTGAGGATTCTATGCATGGTCTATACTCATAGCTTCTNTCCAATTAATCAGCATGTTACGANGACATCCCCAGGGTGCTTCAGGGAAGCACCTTTCAANTCTGCCCTTGGTGTCCCCCAAACTGAGGATGNTGTGAANAGGAAAGCCTTGTACCTAAGCNTNCTACTGACTGGTACAGGACCAGCATGCTAGTTCAATTGGTCACGCCCTTTACCCTGGCNTTCAGTTTCTCTTGGCAGAAGCTAATTTCAGGTCTATACCCTAATTATATATACTCATGTCTATACCCNTGGTCCCTCATTAAAGGAAAGTGCCTGATACTCTGTCATCAAACTTACAGCTTTGGAAAGTTATTCAGAATACCCAAGCGGTGTCTTTGACAGTTGGTTTTGTATCTGTAGAGTCAACAAATGATTCTATCAAGTGATATCTTGAGTTCTCAGCTTCTTCAGGACGTAGATGAAGGAGATTCTCTTTGATCTGGGCTCATCTGTGGTGCTTTGAGCTTATAATCTAGTCCCTACCCGGGTAGAGAGCTCCAGGGCCAGCGCCACACTCACCTTGAAGCCCACAAGGAGTGCGCAGGCTTTGGCTTGTGGATGTTTTTGAAGAAATCCCAAAAGTTAAAAGCTCATTTAATTTGTTTTACAAATTATTCTTCTAAACAGCCAGTCTATTTTTAAATAACCTGATGTTAAGAAACATGCTTGCTGCTGTCAGTATGTGGTGACCTAGAGATCTGTGCATCAGCAGGAGAAAGAGTTGGCTTCAGCCTTCTTTGTTAATTCAGTGAAAATAGTCCCAATTATTAAAGTTTTANCTTATCAAATTGTGTCTAACCAAAAATTCTGTTTTACTTAAGATGCCATTTTGTTTATTAAATAATGGTTGGTATTGTTAATATTTAAAACAAATATACAGAGTTCATCATATGTAAAAGGAATATCACTTAGACCCCTTCTGTTTAGATTTATTCCTTGGATGCTGACTTTGACTTCTTTTACAAAACTTCCAGGTGCTTGTCCTTATGCAGGAGTCTGATGTAACAAACAGCTAATTACAGTTACCTTATCCTTCTACAGAACTCTGGTCATGGTCCAGCCAGTTGCACAGTTGCAGTTAGCTTTATGTAAACTCTATATTTAGCCCTATGTTATATTGACTCATGTTAATCTTGATGTTAAAGTCTCCTTCTTGAAGCTTTGTTGTACACAAAGTTGTACAGTTATTACCTCCTGTCTTGTGCTCTGCATCTTTGCCAGCTGTCAAATGTTTTCATGGCTCCTTGGATGGAACCTCCTTTGAGACAGTCTGACCATGCTCCCCTCACTGCCCTTCTGCTAGCCTTGAAGCAGTTACCAGGAGATTGACACCCCNCATGCCNCTGAAATCAGTGCAGGTGACCTCTAAAAGGGACTAATGGGATAAGGGCCATCCAACTCATCCCTCTTCTTACCACTCTGACCATGGATTTGGGACTGAGAACTGAAACATCTGGACTGAGCCATCTTCACATCAATTTACCTCTTTGTCTCACCAGNTCAGATGAGCTTAACATCCTCAGGACCAGCTGGACCCNATGACTGCTGCAGTACTCCACAGGTAAAAGGAACTAGATGTGACTCCTGCTAAGGATGAGATCTGTGCCCACCCTGAACAATGCTACTCCCAGGCCAACAAATCCTAACTGGTTTAAAATGGGACCTAGAGACAGAACTGGTTTTAAAGGAGTCTAAAGATTCGGGGACCAGACAAAAATTCCTTCTGATTCCCTCCTACTCTGGCTCCTTGCCTGGATCACTTTCCCTCCTTACTATCCTCACACCTGTTTTTACCCTGTCTTTAAATGTCTTACTTACTGAACTTCACCCTAGACCAAACAAAATGTTCCACACAAGCTCTCCCAATGCTCTCACCCNACAACAGCTCCATGTGTTCCAGATACATCATCAAAAAGACCTTTTAGATTCTGTGGAGAAACTCTGCCTAAAGGGCCCTTCATCCTATTCACCCCAGGTGACACCATTCTCCATTTTCTCCTGTCCCCTTCCTTTGATACTCTGTGGTTTCCTGCCACTTCTGCTGGCTCATTTTGGTGCAGCAGTCCTGCATGAAAAGCAGCCATAGAGTTGATTCAGGGTGATAGTTACCAGTTCCATTACAGGCCAGCAGGTGTTTAACAAATCTTTGCTTTGCTGAACCCATAAGGGTCCATTCTGCCCCTACAGATGTGTTTAGTGTCCTTCCAGGGAAGGAATGAGATGCAACATCACATGACATTCTTTAAATTCCTCTGATCTGGGTTCCAGGGAGCCAGACAGATGCTGCAATGATGCACATGGGTGAGTGACCCTGGGTAGTGAGTCCACACAGCCGCCCTGAAACTTTGCAATCAGGAGTATCATGTAGTCTCTTGGAATAACACACTCCTCCCTGGAAGAATATGAGATCCCCCTGCATGAGACCTGCACACTAAGAAAGACACAGAAGTGGGGAGAGCGTAAGGGGATGCACGTAATNGGGTGAANGAATATGAATGCAGTGTGTTGTATATGTATATGAAATTGATAATATGTTTGGTTTCATGTGACACCCACAGCTGAACGTTGAAAGCCAAGGACCAGGCTTTCTTCCTGGTCACAGAAGAGTACAGCAGACAGACANGGGGCAGAGTTGACGGGCTGTTTCATGATGNTCAGTGTGATTCAGGGGACCGTGAGGAGACATGGACTGGCGAGATTTAATGCAGTTTCAGACAGTTCTCATTTAGCAAAATCCTCTGGAGCTTCCTGCAGCCTTAGGTCCAGCAGCGGAACGTTGGGGAACTATTGTAATTTCCCAGCTTNAGCTATGAGCTGGATTTCTTGGAAATATTCCTCTGAGATGATATTTTATGTTTCCAAACATACTTTGTTATTATGTTAGGCTAGATCCTGATGGCTTTCAGACTGTTCCACATCATTCTGGAAAAATGAATATGAGGCGGGTATGTCTGATGCTTTCATACTGGCTTCCTAATTCTCTATGAAAAATGTGTTCTTCAGGTCCTTAAACCCAGCACCCGGGAGGCAGAGGCAGGTGGATCTCAGAGTTCAGGGCCAGCAGGATCTACATAGTGAGCTCCAGGCAAGCCAAATGATACATAAACTCTGCCTCAAACAAACAGGGTGTGTCCTGGGAAGGTTTTTTCTGCTTTTCCTGACTCAAANAGGCTTCTCCCCTTCTTGGACACCCATTGCCTTCTCTGCAAAGTGCACCGGAAGCAAATGGTGGCAGTGACACAGGAAAGTGATTCTGACATCATCACNAAGCAAGTCTCCTGGAATCTCTGTGCCTGTTTCTTCTCTGGGGATGAGAGGTCTTATATTGCAGTTCCAGGGTGCCCAGGGACACAAAAGCCACAGCTGCCTGGNGTGTGATTAAAGTTAGCTAGAGAACATCTGGGAAGAGCCTGGAATGAATNTGTCTGCGTATGGTGAGACAAGAGCCACATCGGGACCACAGCCAACNGGCTTCACAGGCAAGGGCNGCCCCTGAACCCACTTCCACACCGACCCGACTCGCCTTGGTGGGCAGACTCTGAACACACTGAGTCTTGGCACTGCTGAGGGCCAGCAGACAAGCCTGGAGTCAGGTGACACTGGAAGGCTGAATCCTCCAGTTGTGGAGACAAAGGACATCCTGGATGGGGACAAAGGATACAATTAGAAAAGATCAGTGATTAATTTTTAAATACAACTTTGCTCTTAAACACACTTTCCTTGACAATATCCATGTTACTTTCTCCCTTAAAATACCAGATAATGACCTTCTATTTTGGGTTCGTTCGCTTTCCTTTTCTTCTATTAATGAATTATTCTTAGAAACATTGGGAATCTTTGAAAGTATAATTTCAGTAGCAGAAAAAAGTCTGATTATAATTTAAAATTCAAAAATGGGTTATTTCTGCATTTCTACTNACACTCCTACTTCAGGGGGAGGGAGACTGGATGACTCTGGTATCCACACCGCTGTGCTGTGTGATGTCTTTCTGTNTGTTGTGAAAACCNATGGCTCTCATTGGATAATCAATTAAACTGTTTTGGCCTATGGCAAGAAAGCTTACAGCCAGGCAGGAAATCCAAGCAGAGATACAGAGAAAAAAANGGNNG
>LZPO01008018.1:300786-313952 GCA_001675575.1 Neotoma lepida
TGTAGCCCATGTTCCCCTATGCAGTCTCTTGATGGTAGCAGACCCAGGACTTGACCAATCTCATCTTCTTCCCTCTGTCTCACTACCCCTCATATTTGGGCCCAGCTAAGTCACTGTCACATGGAGNGGGGGCTCTGTGCCTTGTGGAATGTGTGTCAGTATTTAAGGGCAGTATCTAAGATCTGCCCANGAGACACCATTGGCAAACANNACCATNGTGACCACCNAAAANGCAGCTGACTTAGCTAGATGNCCCCATGGGAGTGAGCCACAGCCATGGGAGCCACTGCAAGGCTCTTCCCTGAAACCCTTNCATGTTCTACCTTTGTGTCCTTGATCGGATGTTGCTACATGACAGAAAGCCTTGTCTAGCTGTCTCCTGAGACATCAACCCAGCTGATGCCNTATTCCCCTCCCCACTGGCAACTCCTTCTCNTGTAGCTCCTTCTCCCCCATCCCAAGAACTTGTCACCATCTGTCCCTNTCACTTCTCCCCCTTGCTGTCTCTGCTTCTGTAGATCTATACACATCCTACCTCTTTCGTCATGCCTTAGACAGCTCCCCTTCCCCTTGATGTAACCTCCAAATGCCNAAATGTCCCAGTCACTGTTCAATCACAAAGACATGATGGTCCTTTGTCTTAGTTGTCTTCTTCATTAGACCTGTCATCCAAGATTATAATCTGAAGCCTTTCACAAGGCTAGTTGTACTGATTTTCCTGTTGCTGTGAGCAAGTATCTAACTGAAGCAACCTAAAACAGTAGAGACTTGTTNTTCTCACAGTTGCAAAGGGTTTAGCCAGAAAGTAGAGACAGGAAACATGGGAAGACATAGTGTGACCTACTTACCNTCATGCCAGTGCTGGGANGNTATAGTTGGGTGATTCCCTGAGCTCACTGGCCAGTCAGCCAANTCAATGAGCTCTAGATTCAGAGGGAGACCCTACCTCAAAAGTAATNCAGAGAGCTCTTGGGGAGGCACTTCGTGTTGACCTTTGACCTCTGCACAGACGTGTACACATGTGCATGCACACCTGTAAACACACACACAAACTGAAAATCACGGTTAACCATCATACTGGTCATGTTGAACATCTGTTGGCCACAGCTTTTCCAGTCTTCCTGTCCNACCCNTAGGTCATGCTCTGATCTAGAGTCTAGGCCTACTGGTTTCCTGTGGACTCNGGATTTTGTGTAGGTCTCCTTTCTGCCTGAAATGTCCTCAGTCCATCTTTCCTCCTAGGAAGTACTGCACATTTTTCTACTCTCCACTGTCAACGCTTTGAGAACCCCCTTTCTGGTTCTAATTCTCACTTGAGATGGGGTCTCCTTTCTTTGAGGTTCCTTTCCTTGCTGTATAAAGCACCCCACACTTCTGTGAAAAGGCTTGACTCTTACTGGAGATGCCGGTGGTTTTGCTGGCCTCTGACCCTTGATTTCTGAGCTGTGTGAAATTATACCCTGGGCTTGGTGAATGTGTGAGTCTTACTCTGCATCTCATCTAGATTCATGCATCTTAACATAATGTCATATTACCCTAGAGCTATGGCTCTCGAGCTCCGCTGAGACGTCCTGAGGCAGTCACGTTGCAACACACAGGGCAGTCACAGAATAGGCCACACGTTTATGTACAAATACAAGAGTTTGTTTTCTTTACAAAGTTAACTCTAGATTATTACGAAAATTGTTACTATTTAAAAATATGTCAAATACTGAAATAGACACTCTCTACCATTAAAATTAGCCTCTTAAGGAACTTTCACCTGTACTGAAAACATAAAGGACTTTCACACACACTGGAAAGATAAATATAGATTATTTTTAAGGTGAAAGGGGAGTAGAATTAGTCTTTGAGTTTTACACATAATTTGTATAAATGAAAAATAATAAGTTAGCATTTTTAAAGATTTATTTTTTATTTATTTGTATGTGTGTACAGAGTCTTCCACCAGAAGCCAGAAGAGANCATTGAATTCCCCTGGCACTGGAGTTGTAGCCAGTTGTGAGCTGTCTAGTGTGGGTGCTGGGAATCGAACTTTGGTCTTCTGGAAGAGCAGAGAGGGCTCTTAATTGCTGAACTATCTCTCTAACCCTGGAATTAATATTTCTTTTTCTCCTAAGTACTAAAGATCACATTGTCCATGTCTATGGGAAACAGCTCTTGTGATAGCAAACTTTTTGCAGCTATTTAGCAACACTCGTTGAAATCTGTAACCTAAGAACACACAACACAGAGGAAGTAGTTTGCTGTTTGAAGTNTGTGTGGTGTGATGATGAATGATGGGGATTGCTGTGTGTTCAGAAGCATGGGAACAGAACTGATTGAAGACTGTGATGCACCTGTAAGAGCCTGCTGTTACCTGTGGCCCTCCCTACCCAGTCCATGGTGATAACCTCATTTAAACAGGATGGCATGTGGGGCTGGAGCAATGGCTCTTACACAGGACTGGAATTCTGTTCCCAGCACCCACACTGTGGCTCAATAACTCAAGCTCCAGGGGATCTGATGCCTTTGGCCTCCACAGACACCTGCACTCATAGGCACATGCTCACTTCCTGATCTACACAAATATAAATAAAAGTAAACACAAATATTCAAAGCAGGGGATTTCCTGGAAGATAAAAAGAGAGAATTTAAGGCAACACTGTCTGTCTTTGTGGAGAAGGAGGGGCTTCTCTGCCTCCCGAGAGGAGCCTCCTCTAAGAGGGAGGGTTTCTAAGTCTACAGAAACTAGTCTTGTGATCACAAGGCTTCCTTCCTGTTTCTGTGTTGAACAAAACAATGAACTAAAAACAACAAACTGAACAAGTATCGATTTCTAGTGAGCTAGGAATAAAAAAATGTATTTTATGGACAGAATGTCTCTACACTGTCTCATTTTACATGAGTTTCTCTGGGCAGAATTCAACAGCAGTTAACGGACAGGCAAGGAGAGGCATAGAAAATATCTGTACTAGGACTGTGAACCAGAGGCTGGCTTCAGGTCACCTGATCAGGGGAATATGTGTGGACAACAGGGAAGTGTGTTTGTGAATGTCATCAGTGACCAGTCATGACTGCAGTTGCTCTAGGTGGACTCTTCTTCCCTGTGTAGGACTGACTGTGTGTCTGTCCCCTGCTAGCAGAGAGATGTNACCGACCAACTCCTAAAGAAGACTATTTCTGTGGTTACCTACCTGAGCATCAGCAGAGTCCAGCAAGGCTGTGGGTCTCTTGATACTTAAACAGAACTAAAAATTTCCTCCATCTAGACCAGTAGTTCTCAATCTGTGGGTCACAACCCCCTTGGAGGTCACCACCCTTTCACAGGGGTTGAATATCAGATATCCTGCATATTAAGTATTTACATTAGGATTTATAACAATAGCAAATTTACAGTTACAAAGTAGCAATGAAAACTATAAAATTTGGGGGTCACCACAACATGAGGAACTGTATTAAAGGGTTGAAGCATTAGAGAGGTTGAGAACCTTTATTATTTGTTCATCAACNCTAACCAGCATGTGGCTGGACAAACAGCCTAAGTCTCTGTTTTACCATCATTGTAATTGGTACCCACTACCCAGGATCAACTGTAGAAAGATGATGGTATCTGAGCTAGAAGTTATCCTGTGATGGTTGGATGATCTGTTAAACTTGTGTACTCTGCTGGCTGATCCATTTTGATAGAGTGCAATCACCTGACACACTAACTAACTGTCTAGGTTTGAGTCACCACCTCACTGTCTTCCCATGGACTTGGCTGGACTGAGAATCACCTAGGAGACTAGGGAGGTACATCTCTGGACCTGCAGAGACTAGCTGGTAGGGGAAGGCCCACTTTGAATGTGAGCAGCACCAGGGACTCTAGGATGGAATGAAAGAGGAAAAGGAGAAAGGCGTCGGAGTTCTGAGACCTCCTCCTCTGCCCCCTGGCCCACTGTCAAACGAGCTACCCTGTCATACCCTCTGCATGGCAGATGGAACCCTCTGAACCTGTAAGCAAATGCATCCTTCTTTCCTCAACCTCGATTGTCTCTGTTACACATTTGAATACAAAATGGAAGAGCTCNCTAATATTCAAATGGAAAGAGCAATGTGCAGAGAGAACCGTGTGTGAGTCAAATCAGATGTCTCCTGGTCACATGATCTTAATCTATGTTTCCATCATCANTGNCNTAAATTCTGCCTGGAAATCTTAAGTCAGCCATTCCTATGATCTCCCCCACACTGTCCACCAAGGACTCACAAGCCTAGAGTTATTGTCTTAGGTTGTGTGTGAGATCCCTGTNGTCATCTTCAGCCTCGTTTATGAAACCCTCTGAAACTGTAAGCAAATACAACATCTTTCCTCCATTCACTTGTTTCTGTCAGATANTTTGGACACAACCTGGAAAAGCTCACTAACACACCAATAAAAGGAGCTATGTGTGGAGGGCCATGTGTGGAGAGCCATGTGTGGACAGCCATGTGTGGACAGCCACGTGTGGACAGCCACGTGTAGAGAGCCACGTGTAGACAGCCACATGTGGACAGCCATGTGTGGAGAGCCATGTGTGGCAGGGTTTCCCACATTCCTTTAGTATCAGTCTTATGGTAAAGCACCCCTATGCCATATCATACTGGCCTAGTGCCTTCATTCTTACTAACAGACAAAGTATACATAGCAAACTCATATCTGCATTATCTCCAGATCAGAGCTCTTCAAACACAGAAGTACTGCATATGAGAGTATGTGGGCCTTAATGGGTCTGGTAAGTCATGATTCCATTTCTATTGGAACCTAGGAATTTTCAAACTTCCCAATTTCTTCAATAGCTCATTGGTCATTCAAGAGTATATTTTTCAGTCTCTGTGTATTTATGTAATTTCTATAGTTTTTCTCACTATTAATCTCTAGTGTCATTCATCCATGGCCTGATAAGACCTAGCCAGTTATTAATATTATTTGCATTTGGTAAGACTTTTTTGTGGCATATATATATATGACAAACACACATAAATATATATATAATATATTATATATATATATATTAGAGAATGAGCCATGGACTCCGCACCCTTGAAGGAAAGAAAGAAGGAGGGAAGGAGAGATGGAGGGTGGGAGGGAGGGTAGGAGAGAGAGGGGAGGGGGGCCTGGTTAGTTTTTTGCCAACTTGACACAAGCTAATTATTTGGAAGAGGAAACCTCAATTGAAACACTGTCCCTACCAGATTGGCCTGTGGGAATGTCTGTGAGATATGTTCTTGATTAATTGTTGATGTGGGAGAGCCCAGAATCTTATAGATGGTGCTGTCCCTGAGCAGGTGGTCCCCAATTGTATAAGAATGTAGACTGGGCAAGCCACATAAGCATCACTTCTCTGTGGTCTCTGCTTCAGTTCCTGCCTTGAGTTCCTGCCCTGACTTCCTTCAGTGGTGGACTGTGATGGGGAAGTGGAAGTGAAATAAACCCTTTCTTGACCCCCCTCCAAAAGAAAGTACGTGGGGTTTGTAAAGAGCAGGTTGAGCACGACTGCCTGTTGATACACATACCTCTGCTGTGGAACAATCTTTTTCTATACTATGAATATGTATTACTCTCATTGATTAATAAAAAGCTGACAGGCTGGTAGCTGGGAAGGAAGTATAAGCCAGGCACGGAAGACTCTGGGAAGAAGGTGGGAGGAGTCAGAGGAGATGCCAGCCAGCCATTGAACAAGCAGGACATGTAAAAAAAGAGGTAACAATCCATGAGTCATTAGGCAAAGCATAAATAGAAATATGCTTAATTTAAGTGTAAGAGTTAGCTGGTAACAAGCCTGAGCTATTGGTTGAGCATTCATAATTCATATTCAGCCTCTGAGTTGGTTATTTGGGACCGGGCAGTCAGGATAGGAAATGTCCATTTACACACCTCCCTGTGTAACACAGCACACAGAGATGGCCTCAGAAAACGTATCCTAACCTGTGTTGGTGGGATCTGGAGGTAATGCCCAAGGGCACAACAAAGGTCTCCTTCCTTGGCTGACCCCCAAGGTGTCCACTGCCTCCCCATTTTACCACCTCTTCCATTTCATTAGAGAAGCTGACTTTGCCTATGAGTCAGTTCTGTGCAGTAGAATCGGAGGCTTACTTCTGAGTCACTCAGGGCTTCCTTGTGTTGTTGTTTTATGTGTGTGCATCCTGCCTGCTGTGCTCCTGCCATGCTCTGCTCTGGAGCTTTTGGAGACAGACCCTTCCTTTCTCTGTCATCAAGGGAGGAGGGTTTTATCAAGTAGATATCTGAGACAGCCCATGGATCTGGCCCTACAGCAGCAGAAGACCTGTCCATAC
Source organism: Neotoma lepida (assembly GCA_001675575.1). NCBI lineage: Eukaryota > Metazoa > Chordata > Mammalia > Rodentia > Cricetidae > Neotoma > Neotoma lepida. The sequence goes on from LZPO01008018.1 coordinate 307,081, forward strand.
AGGGTCTCATGAAGATAGGTGTGGCACATCTCCTGCCCATTTGATCAGAAAGCAGCCAAGCCATGCAGTACCATGGGACCTGTCTGGTCTACCATACCTCAGGAATGCACACCTTGAGTGAAGTTCCTCACGAAGGACCATGTTCCACTCTGTGTCTCATGATGCCACTGGGGTGAGGAGAAGCGTCACCCTTCAGTTTGTGCTCACTGGGACCTGAGAGCGATGGTCCCTGTCTCCAGCCTTCCCTTTGCAGATGCATGGAGCAAACTGCAGTCTCTGTTCTTTGGTGAGGCTGTGCTTGGCTGAGCAGAATGTTTAAGCACCATGTCATCGGGTTATGGTAGCAAATGAATAGCAACAGGGACAGAGGGACAATAGGATTGACCCGAGGATAGTTCTAAAGATATGGAGCTTCGGTCATTTACTAGTATCATAGATTAACATTAATGAGTCTTATTCTCAAAATTCACGTGACAGCTGAGGTAGTGGTTACATCTTTGATCTCACACTGGAGAGAGAGAAACAGGGGTAATCACCCCAAGGTCAAAGCCAGCCTGGGCTACATAGAGAGACCTCATTTTAAGAACACAACCCTTCATCCTCCCCAAATCACCCTACACACGTGCGCAATTACACCAACAATTCTGCTTCTGATTGCAAATATTTTGAGACTTGAGTCAAGTTGTTCACAAATTTGGAAAAGAAGAAAGGCAAACTCTGTGCTCAGTGTCTGACCTCTGGCCTTCACTCACCTGTGTTTCCTTTACAATCTCAGGGGATTATGCGGATGTGGGCCCTGTGAGATCTGTCTCCACTTTTTGGGAGGTTTCAGTAAGAACAGAGGACCAGGACTTCTCCTGCAGGTCTATGCCCAGGCTCTGCCCAGCCCAGCTTTGGGATGCTATGTGCTGTGTATGAACTAACTCAAGTATCAGAGGGAAGATGCCTCTCACTGCTCAGTTACATCCTAGGCACTGAGAGCCAGCATCATCAAACTCTCCCTGACATCACAGGACCAAGCAGACTTTGAGTAACACTATAAGTGTGTGCCCAGCCTGGGGAGTGAGGTAGGTGTGCTGGTGCAATTCTTTGGCCTTGTGGACCATGGCACCTGAGTAAATGGACTGTGATGTGCCTACTGGCCTACCACCTCTTCCCTGAAACCTCCCCTTACTATTTTGTGTGTGACAGCTAAGATTGGTTGTCACTTGACATCCGCAGAAGGAAGGAGCCTCAGCTGATGAATTACCTCTACCACACTGGCCTGTGGGCACATCTATGGGGCATTTTTCTTCTTTAGCTAATTGATATAGGAGAGCCTAGGCCACAGTGGATGGTATCATCCCTAGGCAGGCAGCCTGATCTGTATAAGAAAGGGAGATGAATGTGAACCCAGAAGCAAGACAGCAAGCAGCATTCTTCTGTGGCCTCTGTTTTAGTTTCAGCCTCCAGGTCCCTGCCTTGTGTTCCTGTGTGGCTTCCCTGGGTGACAGGCTATAGCCCATGAGCTTTCCCCCTTCAGGTTGCTCTGGTGAGTGTGTTATCACGGCACCAGAGATGGAACCAGAGAAGTGTGCAGCCGCCGGGATATCAGCCACCACCTCCTGCAAGCCAGCCTTCTTCTTTAGCAAATTCTTCAACAGTCTCCGGCCTCCACTATACTCTGTAATTGTGACCTTCTAACGGTTGCTATGGAAATAATTTCTGGATTATAAATAATGACGATGTGAGTTTCCTAGTTACCAAGTATGTTTGTAAAACGAATTCCAAAGGTACATGACATTTAATTCCAGCCTATTTTTAGAAACCAAAGGATAATAAAGGGAAATATTTTTAAGAAAAAAAAACTGAAATGTTTCCCAAATCTCATCAGAGAGCAGTAGATCTATATAGCTATTGGGGAAAAAATAAGAGTTTTATAACACACTATCCTTGAGGTTCTGAGGAAAGCATTGACAGAAATGTAGAGTTCAGAGGTCAATGGCAGTGATCACTTATGAAAACGAGCTTCTATAAAGCTAACTATCATAGAAATAAGGAATGGAACATCCCCCGACAATTCCTGCCAGATGCATAGACGGGGAGAGCCATTCTGCCTTCTATTTTGCAAAATGTTTTAAGAAAATCACTACTACTCTTGAAAATAAAGGGTTAACCTACTTAGTTTACACAGAAAGTAAACTGAGGATTCATTCCTAGGGACCACATCACAAGTGAAAGTCTATTAGAAAGACTTTCAAGTCAATGTCTAATTGATTTTTATAAAGATANAAAAAGACTGGTTCAAAGAAGACGAAGACACGGAAACTGATTTTTCCATCCAGTTTACTGTCTTGTCCTTCTAAACCCAGGTCCAGGATATGCTTCAAAGAAGTGGAGACATAATTATCCCTTCAGCTTAGCTACCATGTCTCAAAACTGGGGAGTTTTCTCTTTTCTGAAACTTACCTGGGGTGTGTATACATGTTGGTGTATGCATACCTGTGGGGGAGGGGGTGCATGTGTGTGAGCATGGAGGCCAGAGGAGCCTGGAGTGTGCACACCTGTGTGTGTGTTGGGGGAATGCATGTGTGTGAGCATGGAGGCCAGAGGAGCCTGGAGTGTGCACACCTGTGTGTGTGTGTGTTGGGGGAATGCATGTGTGTGAGCATGGAGGCCAGAGGAGCTATTGGATGTTTGGGGGTACAGGGAAGAGGTACTAGGGACTGAACACAAGGCTTGCTTAGCATGAAGTCAAATCTTAAAGCCTCCTCTTACTTTTGAGACAAGGTCTCTGCAAAGTTACTTAGTCTGGCCTTGAAGGAACTCCAGAGCCCAGGCAGGATTTGAACTTCAACCTTCCTGCCTCAGCCTCCTGAGTAGCTGTTTTTATACATGGGGAAAGGAAGGAGGCCACTAGGCCAAGCTTGTTTTCTGAATCTTAAATCAAATCCCAGCTCATCGTAGCCTTTGAAACATGAAATCGAAGCACTTGGTAACAGGAGCTAGAGGTCCGTTAGGATGTTTCTTTCTGTGCATCTATTTAGTAGATCACATATTACTAATCTTTTGGTTCGATTTCAAAAAATCTTTGTTTGCACTGAATTTGTTTTCTGCACTGCTGCAGCTGATGACCACTCACTTGGTGATGTAAAAAGATGCAAACATACTTCTGCAAGTCTGAGGTCTGACTGGTCTCCCTGGCTGTGGCCACAGCACAGCCTGGGCTGCATTCATTTTGAGGGCTCTAGGGGAGACTCCAGCTTCTCTCTCCTTCACCTCATCCTTGGCTGCTCATCCTCTCCTTTGTCTTCAAAGGCAGCAACAGCTAACCAAGCCATGCTACACTGAGCCTCTGGCCTCATCCACCCCATTTTTTCCTCTGGCCCTCTTTTCTGCCTCCCTCTCCTTCTTAACCCAGCCAGCGTGATTACATCGGTCCCGCCTGGGTGGGCCCAGCATGATCACCCCATGTTGGCAGCCCTAATTCCACCACACGTGAAGTCTATTTGGCCAAGAAAGTAGCCTGCATATATTCTGGGGTTTAGAAAGCAGGCATCTTTGGAGAGCGAAACAAATATTATTCCTATCACATGTGTATGTTAGTTCTCCCAGAAAAATGGATTTTGAATATCTACTTGACTTCAGTAGAGATCTGAGCATAGAATGACAGGTCCCACAATGAAATCATTGATTATATTTAGACGCCCATAATCAAGACACCATCGTCCAAGTACCCAACAAACAAGCAACTTTGTGTTCTCACCTTACAGGCTCTGTGCAGAGGTCCCCCCCCAACACTACCCCTCTCCTCCTTATGCTCACCCCTGGACCTAGGGAAGAGCTAAACGATGTCCCGATGATCTCCATGACAAACCATCACTGTCTTTGTCCCTTCTCTCATAGTAATCCCACCTTAATCACTTGTATTTTCCACACTTCCTCTCTACCAGCCTCCCTCAGTCACACATAGTAAATACAGACACTTGCCAGATGTGGTGCAGTGAGGGACAACCACCTGCTCTCATCGTGTCTGTGTGTGCACCGGGGAAAGCCCCTAGTGGCTGGAGCTCAAGCTCCGCCCTTTCCTTCCTGTCTTCCATAAGCTAACACTGTGTCCTTTTCCTCTGCATCCATGGGGACTCATGGTGTTCTGAAATTAAAAGGCATTATCAACAGAGCCTAATAATGGCACGCAGTAATTTAATGAATAGCAGGCAACTCATTATCCAAATTACATCTTAATATGAACTTCACAGCCAGGCATGGACTCATATGCATTCATGATGGCGCTTAGTCTGATCGACTCGGCCTCCAGATGCTGATGGCTCCCAATGGTTTGCGTTCCTGTCTGTGAAAAGCTGCGTCTCAGCCACGGCCTCACACGCTTACGATAGAATTGGATAGACCTAGGAGGCCAAAGTTAATGAGAAGAGTATCATCAACTTTTAAGAATTGAAATAAAACAGCATTAATTATCAACTTTCCTATAGCCTCTGATATCATTGGAAACTGGATGTGCCAGGGCAGAGGGACACCAAGTCTATAAACNGTCAAGATGTGATAGGATATCCCACCTANATCACNCCAGACTTCAGGAGGCTGCAGTGCCAAGCCACTAGCCAAACCAGAAGGGACCTAGAGGACAAACTATTTTTTAGNATGTTTTCTTAAATTCCAATTGACACAAGAGGGTCTAGCCCATTGTGAACAGTGTCATGCTTAGGCAAGTGGACCTGATCTGTATTTTAAAAACTAGCTGAANGTGATGCNNGGAGCTAGCCGGTAAGCAGCATCCCTCCATGGCCACTGCCTCAGTTCCTGCCTCCAGGTCCTTGCCTTGAGTTCCTGCCCTGACTTCTCTTGATGGAACTGTGATCTGTAAGATGAAATAAACCCTTTCCTTCCCAAGTTGCTTTTGGTGAGTGTGTTACCACAGCAATACAAGTCCTAACTAGTACAGTCTTTATTAAATGAATGCTACAGGCTGTAATCACCAATANGAGTTCTTTTTTTCCATTCAAAATATGTATGTTTAAATTAGAAGGGAGAAGGGGCCATATGAGNGGAAGCCAGAGGGAGATAAGAGTGGATTATACAATCAAAATCCATTGTGCAAAAATATATGACACTTCAACAAATGAGTAAGATATGTTTTAAGTATATGCCTTTATCTGTTGTGACCAAGTATTTTTGTCTGAGGCCCCTTTGCATTAAAAATAATATTTTGAAGAATCCTACAAAGTTCTGTGTGGGCTAATTCTACTAATANTTGCTGAGCTGAAAATTAGCTTAGAAAAAAATGGAAACATTTCATTTACTTGTGATGGATATGAAAGCCATCACATGGTACCATGAAAACATACANCTATTTAAAAGCAACTCNATAAAATGGAGCAGTTTCATATTTTCAAAAGCTCTTCTAAAAAGTCTGGCTTTGGAAACAACAGCAAGATTCTCACCCACACATCTGCATCTCATCCCCTGTAATATTCTAACACTTTAGCACACACTGCCTGTACCTTGTGAGATGAGGGAAGGAAAAAGTTCAGCAATGTCTTTATGGGAATGGCTTTGCACTTTTAGAACCTCTAGAAGGTCCTCCAGGATGTTTGCTCCCAAGGGTGGCCCCCCCTTGCTGTTGAGATGAAGCTGCACACAGAGGCTATGGCAGCTGCCAAGACTCACACTGAGCTCTGCTCTCTGGGTTTGATTATTGCTCCTGGTATGAAAGCCACAGTTCAGATGAAGTTCTCGAAGGCCAGAAGGTCCCAGCTGTATCAGTATGATCACAGCAACATAAATGGCAACTAATATAATCTTATAAAGTGAAAGTCTTGGGCTGAAATCACCTATAAGATGTTTTCTTCCACTCTTCAAGTATATGCTTAAGTTGAGAGGGGGATGGGGTAAGCACTAGGAGAAGCCAGAGGGAGACAGTGGTGGATGGATATGACCAAAACACATTGCACAAATGTATGACACTTCCCCATGTCCTTTACTCTCTTAAGCNTTTCTCATTTTAGTGACACTCCTTGCTAGCACCAATCCTCGCCACAGAATGGCTGCCATGATTCCAAGCATCACAAACATGAGCACAGTTGTCTTTTACTCCCCCTGGGAGTGTGTGTGTGTTTGTGAGTGTGTGTGTTTGTGCTTGTGTATGTGTTCAAGTGTTCATGGGAGCATTCTTGCATGCAAAACACCTGTACTCATAAATGTAAATGCAACTTAGTTTGCGCAAGTTAACCCTGGAGGCTTTCCTCAGGCACTATCCACCNTACAGGATCTCTCACTGACTTGGAATCCACCAAGTATCCTAGGCTGTCCAACCAGCAAGCCTCAGAGTTCCAACTGTCTCCACGTCCCTGGTGTTGGGATTTTAAGTGTACCTTACCAACCTCAGCATCTTTTATGTGGATGCTAGGAACCTGACTTTGGTCCTCATGTTTACAAGCAAGAACTTCATATCTCCCTAGCCCCCTTGGAATTTTCATAAGAACAAAGAGATGCCTCCCCACTCCTATATCCCCAAAAGGATGGATTCTGTATCCCCTAGGGGTAAGGAGCAGTAGCTTCATTATGCCAGGTTCTGTGTGTAGATGACTTAAATAAAGACTCTTCCACAACCACATCACCACACCCTAAGTGTTGGCTGCAGGCTCTGAGGAGCCTAGGAAAGGACAGAAGAGCCAGTCTGCAGCTAAGTCTTCAACGTCCACTGAAAGCAGTCACTTTGGCTACAAGTGGAAATCCCTCATAAAGAAATCTTAGTGTGGGCCTGGCTTATCTGTTCGTTTTTGTATTCTGCCTGTATTTGCTTTAGGCTGACTTTCCCAACACATCTGTAAACAACCATTCTTGATTTCTTATAATTCCAACTTGAAACATGG
>LZPO01008019.1:0-10058 GCA_001675575.1 Neotoma lepida
TTTCATGTGTAACTGGGTAGTGAAAAAGCCATTCCATGGAAGCAAAGCTTTAGCCCTTGTTAACTCTTCAGACTTGGTTACTTCCCGCCAGGAAGACACCAATCAAGCCAAAGAGAACTTGGCTGCCCTGTCTAGTCTTCTCTCTACCCTGGGCACTTATGGAAAGATGACTGAAAGAGCGCCACACCACCACTTTGGATTAGACTGTTGGTCTTTTTTGGCCACATCTGCAAAGCTAAAACTGGGCAGCACAGTTCTCTGACCACAGCCCTTCCCGGTATCTCAAATGAACATAGGGTAGAAAGGTCAATGAGAGGTAAGGCTTGGAGAGAAAGTGCAGAAAAGCTACTATCTTCCAAGTGTCACCAGATACCAGGCACTTTACCTGCCTTACATTACCTACTGGGTCTCCCAGCATAAGGCCCTATTGTCTCCATCCAACTCTTACTTCAATGAAAGCAAAAATAGGAGGCAGGAAGCCTGGATCTCTATCCCAGCTTTACTGGGTCAGTTGTGCAGGGTATGTATTCCTAGTCTCCTCCTGTTCTCTTAGAACCATCATGAAGGGATAAGAGGGAAGGCTTAACCCTACCAATCACAGGCCCATCATCTTGCCCAAAGCTGACCAAACTAGAGGTGATCTCCTGATCCAAGCTGGGCCAATCTGAACTTCTCTATGCGATCTGCTTTTCCCACAGTAGGGGCCAAAGATACCAACTGGTGTCAGGAGGGTATATAGGGCCAGTGTTAACGTACCTTCCAGTAATCTAGAAGTGATCTGTACCTTCATTGCCTGTCATTCTTCCTCTCCTGTTCCATAAAATATTCTAGGAGTCTTCCCAATAAATCCAAATGCTGTTTAACTAGTTCTAGCTGCATTTTGCTTTGCTTTATATACATATGTATTGGGGGAATGAAGCAGAGATCTGTAATTTACAAAGAGGATCATATGCACCTTTGTTTTCTGGGCCCCAGCATCCTCATCTACAAAGACTAGACGATCTCTAGTTATTTTTCCAGTTCTGCTAAACTCACACCGTAACAACAGAAGTATCACCATACTTATTACAGCCCACCGCATGCTGGGTATGTTCACTATGGTCATCCTAGTCCTAGCCCCTGGGCATAATGTTACAGAATACAAGGTATCTCTGCTGTGTTAATAACAGAGTTGGGAAGAGCTTATATTTTCTTCACATCTGGCAGGGGAAGGAATAGCGTCCATTAACTTAGCCAACTCTTTGCTTTCTACAATAGTTGGCATCAAATTCCAACTGTTTTGTGGGCCTTACTTCACTCAGCCATAAGGTTCTGATTTTGTTTTCCTAACTTCTGGGTGGCTAAATTGGGTACTGTCTTATCAAAAGGACACATATTCCAGTTCTTTGAGGAAAATTATACTGTAGCCTCAGCATTAAAATTCAGTTCTTATGTAACTGACCGCAAACAGCACCATGACACAGGGCTGCTCAGATAGTGCTCGGGCCTAGGAAGGGTCCACTGTGAACTCATACATTTAGTTAAAACAAGTAGAGTCATGGGGTTCCTAAGCTGACCCACTCCTACTCCAGACACCATTAAAATTCATTCTACTGAGACCAAGAAGAGACTGCAGCACACTCTATGTCTTGACTAAAGAGAACGATTCTTTTCACTTTAAAGCTCCTGCCACCAAACCAAAATAGAATTCCCTGTGGGCTCGGTGCTTCAAGCTATAATCAGCAAAGCATGCTGCATTCCAGGTAGGACCAAGGCATACATGCTGCCCCCCAAATGGGCAAAATCAAATACCTGCATTCATTATTTAACAAAACAGCTCATTACCCCAAGCCCCAACAAAATCAAAATAACAGTGTTGCCCAGAATTTGATGCATCAACGGAAGGAACCCTTTGGGTATGTGGAAGTAAACAATAAATTAGCAGTGACTGGAGAAAGCATGGACCGTGAGGCTGCACAGGGAGCCCATCAAGCTAGTCTGAGTCAGACAGCAACACTGTGCCCTGGTTCCCTCATTATACAGCTAAAGTGAGCTAGCAGCTTATTTCAGCTCAAAATGGCTATGACCATGTGCCATAAATGCTCCAAATCTCTGGTGCTATCCTGGCCCTCCTCTTGGTCCAATCTATGCTTCCACAATCCAGGTCCTTGAAGCACAGAGAGTCGCACTGTCACCTGACCTCCTCATCACCTACTTTTTCAAAACACATCTACCAACTGTAGTCTCAATTATATGCCAACAATCATTAGATTGCACTCATAGTAAACAGCAATGGTATTGAGCATACAAGCCATCACTTTTTAGTGATCACCAGGCCAGGAGTACTCAGCACTTCACATACATTGACTCACTTTTCCACAAGGACAGAGACGGAGACAGCTTCAGTAACTTGCCCAGCAAACACACCCTGGAAATCACAGGGCTGACGTTAACCTGCAGAAGCTTCACCCTCATCAAACCATGTGTCATTACTGATCCACTGGTAGAGCTTCTGTCCATTTCCTTACCTACTAAGGAATGCTCTGACCTCTCCCTGGCCTCCTGCCCTATGGGAGAAGTACTTATTGTAAGACTTTGATATTCACTGGTCACCTTTACCAGGTCATGAAATCACTTGATGAGTGCCTCATGGGCATTATCATCTCCTTTGCTATTCAAAAGGACACCATTTATCAAATGAGGAAACAGAGGCTGAGGCGTCACCTCCAGCCCCATCAGTTACTCACGGTTAAATAACACATGTTAACAATGGATGTGCCAAGAAATCCTCAAATGACTAGGTGACATATTTGGAAACCAACACCCTAGGTGTCACAGAGCCCCACACAAGGCACTTTGCAAATGTCTGGACAGTCTGAACATTCGACACAACTGGCTTTTAATAAAAGCTTCTTAGCACAGAACCAGATGCCACGGCCTCACATAACATGTTTTTAGAGATCGGCACTTAACCCAGCAGACCGGTATGCGCAAAATGAGCTTCCCAATTTCAGGCTTATTCCAGTCTTTGGAGAAGCTCGATCCAGAGAGTAGTGCTGGAGAAGACTCCTCTAACCCAAGTACAAAGAACCCTACATAAAGAGTCAAAAGCCCTGACTTCAAACTCCTGCCTAAGTTCCTTCTCATCTGTAGATCTCAGTCTCCACACTGAAAGCAACAGGACTGACAAAACCTGTGCGGGTCCTGGTAACTCAGCTTTACTCCACAGGGACGCAAAGCCTTAAGTTTCCTCTGGTAAACAGTAATATCAGTAAGATTAGCACTTTGCCTCTCTACTTTCAGGCAGCTGTAGCTGGCAATCCAAGCACGCAGCGATCAGTGGAAGATCATCAGCACCATACCACTAGCCTGATCAGTTAAGACTCCAAATCAAATGCACAATGGCACGAGAGTTACACTAGCAGACGTGTCCATGAACCTCTCTGCAATATTGCAACTGGTTATTAGACACTCACCACAGCTTTCATGGATGTCTTGGAGACAGAAACTGCACACCGACAACCCCAGACTGGATAGTACTCAAGGTCCCTGTAACTCAACTATAGTCNGTGATTCCTTAGCAACAAGTATCCTGAAAAAAGTGAGGCTATGCATGGCCAGGCAGCTCAAGGACAGACAGGCTCTAAGAAGCCTACTGCAGCCATCGTATTTCTTCAGCCACATCTGCAGAGGTTCACAGGCAAAAGGCTGGTCACCAGTTCCAGAATACATATACCAGGGCAGAGCTGGAAGCCACATGGTCTTTTCATGGCTGACCAGCCTAACAGAGGATTGTTGGCAGTGCCATGTATGAACATAACAAGCATTTAGAGAGAGGCCTAAGCAGAATTAAGCAATTGGCTTGCTTTTTCTTCCCTCTCCAAATTTTATTTAAAAATTGTGAAATATATAAAAAATAAATCTGATTTTAAATTCAGATATTCTGTATTCAAAGTCCAAGTCTGTTACCTTCCCCACTGGGAGATCTTAGACATTTAACCTTTGACCTTTTATGTACATACAAAAGGATAATGCTAAGAACATCATCTAATTGGCCTTTTAGTATGCAAAGATGAAAACAAATTTTTTTTTAAAAAAATACCAAAGATGTGTATGAGGGCACATGGCATTAGTGTGGAATATAAAACTGACAGGTTCATACCTCCCTCTAAGGAGCATGAGTTCTGGAACACAAGAGAAGCTGCTTTCACCATTTCTGTAAGCAAATAGTCATTGACCTTTGCTAGGTTCTGAGAAAACACACCCTAATCACTCCCAGACTGAATCAGAGGCTTGGCCTCCAGAGCTCAGACTTCTACAAAGAATACTGGTATCATAGGGAGAATTGTCTTTTGTTGGTTTATCTTTAAGAGGTNAGGAACAGACCCAAATACAGTTTCTCTACTTTAGACAAAAGGGCACACAGGGACTTTATCTAAATCCCCCGAGATGGGCTTTGTTGATGTTGTGTTGACTAAAACTACAGTCTTTGAAGGTAACTGGCTAGCTCTTGAATACATCAAGACCTGGCTTTAGACTCCTAGGTACGAGAGTCCACAGTATAGCACTAGAGCCCTAACCTCACTTATCAAAGACTAGATCTCCAGTCATCAACATGAAAGACAACACCCAATAGCATGTCCTAAACTACAAAGAATAGAGGAACACTTACAGGCATGCAAGAACACTCTACAGTTGATAATAAGTCCCAAATTCATTTCTGACTAGCTGTGAACCAAACACACACACACACACACACACACACACACAGAAACCATAATTATTTGTTAAAATAGAACTATTGACGATAATAGGGCAAGCATTAAATAATAATACGTATATATGGGGGTGGGAGGGATAGAGAAATGGCTCAGTGGTTAAAAGCACTTGCTGCTCTTGCAAAGGACTTGGGTTCGGTCCCCAGCATCCACATGGTGGCTCATAACCCTCTGTAACTTTAGTCACAGGGGATCACAAACCCTCTTCAGGCTTCTTCAAGCAACAAGTACATACACGGTGTACCATATACACATACAGGCAAACACCAATACACATAAAATCCTTTTTTAAAAAAAAGTATCTATAGTGTTAGCACACAGTGGGAACATCAATAGCTAACAACTGTTTTAGTGTTACTATTAAAGAGACCTTTGGCAACCTTTACTCAAATGATTCTAAGCCTTCACAAAACTCTGAATTAAGACAAGTCTCCAAGCCAGAACCATACCTGACATCCAGCTCCCTTAGAAAGGCTTTTAGAGGGCACCTTGTAGACACAATTACTCATCTCTGAATCCCCAAGCCTAGTAGTAGAATGCACTTAACAGTGTGTGTGCTGACTGGATGGCAGATTGCAGTATATAGCTTATATTGCTGTGATGAATGTTCTATATTAATTCTCTCATCTATGAACTTAACCTTTCTGTCCTATTAAGAGTTATGGGTTGTTGGTTTTTTTTTTTTTAATTTTCTTCAACACCATTAGCGCCCATAAACAATCCAAATAATAGCCGCAGTACCTCACCAGGGCTTGGTAATATGACTGTCACACGGATACTCCTCAAAGATGTGTTGAGCAGATGCTGCTCATAGGTCACTTACATAAGTTCCCACATTTTAATCTGAAACCCACATCCACATCTTTGAAGAAATAGTATATTTAAATATCACTGCTAAGAATTCCCTGGAGCACGGGCATGAAGAAAAGCTAAACTGCTAAGGAGGTTACACACCTCTTCATGAGATCAAAACTGTAAAGTACAATAAACGTGAAGCTTCGTTTATGCCCTACAAAGTCAATGAAATATGACTTTGCAGACATTTAGAATGTGTATTTTATGTGGTAACTGTAAAGAATTCCCTAACTCCTTTATTTACTAACAAAATCTTGGAGATAAATCATCTCTTTGAGTCTCAATTTTCTTCTCAGTAAAGTGGAGATAAGAGCGGCCCTTCTTCCTTCATAGAGTTCTAGGTGTAGACTCTATCTCGAGGATTCATGTAGCTCTACATAGCTGACTACAGGTACCGTGCATCCCATGTGCCTATAACTGACCTTATATGGAGTGGCAGCTAAAGACATGGGCAAAACGTATCTCCTCCATCAGCACCAAAGTAAAATGCCAGCCCTGTATTAAGTAACCAAGCAGACCCCCAATGACTATGATGCACACTCCCTCTTATCCAAGGCCCTAAGTATTGGTCACTCCAAGTCTTCCAAGGAAGAATGCATCCCAACGTCNGGGTCCCTGTTTCTAAAATGCCTGCTTGCTCCTTTCTCAAGAAAACATTGTCTTCAAGCCACTTCCTCACAACTTCCAAAGGGTCATAAGTAAAACAGCATACACTAGTATGCTCTGGTTCCTGAATAAGCCAGGTATTGGCTTTGTGCTTAGAAAACATTTACATGTCAGGATGAAACCTTAGCAGAATTCCAGATGATCCATTCCTGCCTCTCAAAGACAGCCACTTGTGTCCCAGCCAAAGCGTGACTCTCTAAACCATGTATGTCCTTCAGCACTAATGGGGAAGCCTTGAAGTAAGCTCTTAGGCTCTTCTCCTGTATATCTGATTCATTTCCTAAAGTGCATGTCCCAAGGGGGTTTACACATACACAGCACCATCTGCACAACATGGCATACTGTTTGACAAGGACACACAACAAAGGGGGAAAGTGGAGATTAATTTGGGGTTTCAAGCTTGGTATTCCAACAGGATTTTAGTCGAGCCCCAAGTGTGTTAATTAATAATAGAAACAACAAACAAAGTCACAAATAAACAGGAAATTCATAACTACCAGAACTAAGAAAAGACTAGTTTTCAAACAGAATTCCAAGCTACCCAAATTACTCTCTATTCTGGAGTTTCCACACTGGAAAAAAAAAGGGGGGGACCCAAAAAATCCTATTTCTAAGAATAACCACAAAATAAAACAAGCCAAATTCTTGGAATTTTCAAATCTCTTACTTGTGAAGTATAAGCAAACAAGATTTTGTGGTATGTTCACCAGTTTTTCCTTTTATTTTGGGGACAGTAATTTTGGTCCCCTTTTCAAAACCTTTTGTTTTTTGAGACAGACTCTCCCTATGTATTCTTGGCTAGGAACTCACAATCCTCTACTGTCTCTCAGTGCTGCTGTCACTGTAGGTACTGCCATGTCCAGAGCAGATCCTCTGCCCCAGCAGTTTTTGAAATAAGGTCTTACTGTGCAGCCCTGACTGGTCTGGAACTCATTAGGTAGACCAGGCTGGCTTCAGGCTTGAGGAGAATCCTCCTGCCCCTATTGCCCGAGTGCTAGGATCACAGGTATGTCCCACCACACCCAGCCTCCTATTTCTGAAGAAGCAAGTTGTGATCTACTCAAGATGTCCATAATAATGTACCTTCTCCATAAAGGTAAGCTTGGAAGGAAAAATAAAAATTCAACTGTGTGATCATCCAACAATAAGAAACTAAACATACGCCATATATATGTATATATACGTAAACATATATGTTTATATGTATGTATGTCATCACACACATAGGATATGACTCAAGAGTCAGAAGATATACATTGAGGAAAATGATTCCTTAACCAATATTGTACTCAAGTTTAGAAAAATGACAAAATTTTGTTACCAATTACTGTACAATTGGTATAAATGCAACATTTGCCGCTGTGTTTTGGATACAAGAGTATATCAATGTATCAATGTATCCTAGCACACTTTTGAGCTTTCTAGACTGGTTCAATTCTTTCTCAAGTTCAAAGGTCTATTCTTCTACCTAATTTAGTAACACACACACACACACACACACACACACACACACAGAGAGAGAGAGAGAGAGAGAGAGAGAGAGAGAGAACAAACAACAAAAGCTTATTTATTGCATTTGCATTTAAATGTAGTTACCGTAAACTAAGATCAAGGCAGATGCTTATACAGCATTAACCCTATTCTAAAATGTTGCTTCAATACACACAAATACTCCTACAAACAGCACCCCGGGCACCCTTATCATCTGCTGCACAAATAGAATACAGTAACACTATCTTAGAGTGCAGAAAGTTACAGTAACTGACAGCCCTATTAGCAGGCACTAAAGTTATCTAGAAGAAAAATAACCCCACAGTTCAACCAATGTTAAACCCTTTAGAGGCACATCCAATTAGAAACANNAAAAGACGACCACACACTCCTAGATGAGCATGTTCTTACAATTACAGAAAGGACAGACTCCTTGGGAGGTTGAATGCCTGGCAACTCTGTTTAATCCCTGATACTGACCGTGAGGCAACTGACAGTTCANAGGAGGGGTGGGGCACATGACCTCTGGCTTTCAAATACATCTAGTTAGGTGATATGTCTCCATCCATTTCAACATCCACTTCCATCACTCAACAACGACTCCAGAGAAAACTCTAGAAACAACCCTAACTGGAATAAAACAGGCTGGTTTATAGTACCTGGCAGGCAGGCATGATGGGACCCCGAGGTAACAAAAGTCTCCAGCCTCCTAACATCGTCCTCCCTTATGTATCCAATACCAGTTCTTCAGACATTAGACAACATGCGTACCAAAGCCAGTTCCAGACAGAAACTCATGATTCCCTCTATTACTGAGGGCTGGCCCTGCTGGCCTTAACTAAAAAAGAGCTTCTTGAACCTCAAACAAACCAAGCATATAATCCCCGCGGGGAAAACCCTCTTCCTTCCTACACTGTCATTTTCAGCCAGGGTAGGCCTGGCTGGTTAGGATGGGAGTGATGTTTTGTGGCACTGAGAAATTGTACTGAGTTTCTGAGAAACTGCCTTATTTTTTTTCACTGAGATTATACAGGTTTATTTATGTAGCTGTAAACCTGGGATTACAGGTCTCTCCTCATCCACCCCACTCTATCATTAATTCATCGAAAAATTGAAAAGAAACAGCTTTGCC
Organism: Neotoma lepida; assembly: GCA_001675575.1. Taxonomy (NCBI): domain Eukaryota; kingdom Metazoa; phylum Chordata; class Mammalia; order Rodentia; family Cricetidae; genus Neotoma; species Neotoma lepida. The sequence goes on from LZPO01008019.1 coordinate 8,902, forward strand.
CTTGTCTCTGCCCATGGACATCCATCCACAAGGTTTTGCTGGAGGGTCCAGATAGCAGAGTTGTTCGTTCTGCAGCTTCTAGTCCCATCTACCAGTGTGATCGCCCCTGCAGACTGCATTGGCTTCACCTCTCTCTTCACAACCTTAGGAGTGTCCTGCGGATCTGGTGCAGCAGCCCTGAGCTCTAGAAAACCAAAGCCACTGGAACAAGGGGAGAGGGGTGGAGACCTGTTTGTACCGACCTCCTTTCCACCTGGNCTTTTGCTCACTTTAGGCACAAGGGATTAGCAGATACAGGCCCAGGGGTGGCAACAGTCTCAAATTGGAGTTCCCTTTCATTCCTTTGGGTTTTTCCACCAGCCCTTATCTCTACAGCTAAGCCTCCCTGGTCCCGCTGGGCTGCGGAGAAGTGCATCACGGCTCATCTCCAAGTCTCTGGCTCGTGACCTTGGCCACGCAGCCTCGCCTTTCTGCCCTCGGTGGCCTGACGCCATGTACTTCGCGGGTTAGCAAAGGGTCACAATGATGTGGAAGCGCCGAGCAGACTGCCTGGCACCCAGACAGGGTGCAAACAGAGAGAGGATCTCTCTTCTACTCGGGCGTCCAGAGCTCGCTCAGTTTTTTCCCACTTTAGTCCCCGGGCTTTCAAGCCTGCAGGACCCCGGGAAGGGCCGCCAATGGGGACAGCAGGGGCCAGGGGCTCTCGGAGGGGGGTGTGGCTCCCCCAGTTGCCGGGCTCCCCAAAGCCCCAGCCCACCCAGCTGCCAGGCCGCCGCCTACCTCCTCCAGCAGCGTGACGGTGTTCCTGCAGTTGTGCAGCCGCGTGGTGAAGCTGGACGTGGTGGGCGAGTTGTAGTCCTCGGTGGTCTCGGCGATGAACTCGGACACGGAGATCTGGTCCGGCATCCTGCCGCGGGAGGGACGAGACACAAGCGGGGGCGGGCGTGAGTCACGGCGCAAGCTCCCGGGGCCGCCGGGCAGCTCATGAACGCCACGCGCGCAGCCCGACCCGCCGCGGCGCCTGGCCTGGCGCGCGAGGAGCGGAGCGGAGGAGACAAGCGGTGCAAGCGGCGCGGCGCCCTTCAAAATGCGAGCGGCGCGCGCGGGCGGGCGGCGGCCGGGGACGCGCCTCCCCCCAAGCGCACGCGGGGAGGGGG
>LZPO01008019.1:13373-23851 GCA_001675575.1 Neotoma lepida
GGAGACGGGAGCTTGCCCCTTTTGGGTCTGAGGATTCCTCGAGGTAAGAAGTCTCTATAGTGGTGGCTGCTTTACTTCTCTGATCTTTCAGCATTTACCCCGATATCTGACTGGGGGGGTATTATTAAGACGAATTAGAATTTGTGATATAATTGAAACATAGGGAAATGGAGGTGGGTAGTCAAGGGTGCTCTTGAAGCCTGAAAACCCATTGCTACTCTGAGCTACAATGTTAGCCAGTCACGGCACTCATCAAATCCCTCATGGAGCTAGCAAAAGGGAAATGCTTCAAGTTCCTGCAGCTTGAGTTTGGCCAGTCTGTCACTGACCTTATTCTCTCATACGTAAAGTTAAGGTAATCAGATTGTTACTAGAAATGAGANTAGATGTGGATAAAGATGTTGACACANAGTGAATTCTCTTNGAACAGTTCTTGTGTGAAGCATGACTCTAAATACATCTCCCTTCATCCCACAACTCAGATCTCTCTAAATTAGTCACCTGGAGGATGGAAGAGGGTGAGAGGGAGGAAGGACTACACTATAATTCCCAGAATCTGGAGGCTCAGATGTGGGAACAGGTAGTCACTGAAGTTTTTTTTTGTTTTGTTTTGTTTTGTTTTTTGACACTGGGTTTCTCTATATAGCCTTGGCTGTCCTGGAATTAGCTCTGTAGACCAGGCTGGCCTCAAGCCTTGGCTGTCCTGGAATTAGCTCTGTAGACCAGGCTGGCCTCAAACTCAGAGATCCACCTGCCTCTGCTTCCTGAGTGCTGGGATTAAAGGAGTGTGTTACCACTGCCTGGCTGATNTGCTTATTCTTGTAAGAGGCCAGACCCTTAGCGAGGGCCAGCATGAGATGGTTCAGAGAGTAAAGTACTCACCACCATCCCTGACAACGTGGGCTCAATATCCAGAATCCATGGTAGGAGGAATGAACAACACCCTCAAGTTGTTCTCTGACCACATGCATGCATGGCACACAGGTACCCAGGCACACATACACTGATAGTTTCTTAGAACCAAAGATCTTATTAAAAAGGGTGGTCNAAGCCAGCCTTCTAGGGGCTGTAATAAAGGATTCCATTCTCAGGAAACAGCATTGATTTATGAGTGGATTTCAAATGAGAATGATGTAGGCGCACATCTCTGCCACACAGCAGCTACCAGACCTTATTAAAGTGCCTTCCGTCTCTGAGTCTCAGTTTTCAAATCTGTAAATGGGGTGATGGGGGTATGGGGGACGACACGATGACACTGCCCATCTACAGGAGTGAACGAGCTAAGGAATATAAAGAACTTAGCAGGGCCTGTAGCAACCTAAGTAGATGCCATCATTTAGATATTATCATGCGAACTTGAACCGTCATGTGGAGAAAGCAATTCTGAGATTTCTAGCTAATGTTCTCTTTTTGAATCCTCATGGCAACTTCATATGGAAGTTTTTTTTTTTAAATTTATTTATAATGTATACAGAAAAGGGCACAGGATCTCATTACAGATGGTTGTGAGCCACCATGTGGTTGCTGGGAATTGAACTCATGACCTCTGGAAGAACAGTCAGTGCCTTTAACCTCTGAGCCACCTCTCCAGCCCCATGTGGAAGTTTTGATTAACCGAAGTTTACCATGGAGAAAACCAAGCCTGGAGGACAGGACAGGACCCTACTACCTGAGCACCTATCCGTGGCCAGGCACCGCACTGGTGGTATGTATGCAGTACTTGCCACCACAGTGACATGAGCTGAGAGACACAATGAACTCCCACTGCAAGTTTATCTCATTGAGCCTGGCAGACCTGCAACATTGGTCTGCTTACTGTATGGGACTGCACAGTGCTGCTGTCCTGGATGCAGTGCTCCCCGACACAGGCAACAAGGAGAGCTTCCTTATGCATTTCACTTGTTAACTCATGGACTTGTTTTCTGTCAGCTTAAAGAAATACTACAGAAAGGGAAAGCCCTCTCGGGGCAAGAGTGACGGATCTGACTCCATGCGTTATTCTATTAGGCTCACGTTACTCGACTCTCTATGAAATAAAGGCTGTTTTCTTCATGTTCTTTGTATGAGCGTTTCCCAAGTGCACTCATACAATTTCATGTAATATTTTTTAAAAAGCCTGTTCTAGTCCCGATTGTACTTAATTTAATTTAAATATGCCACATAAAACCACTAGGGTGTTCTCAGTAAGAAGGGAGCAGGGTTTGTTTGGAGACACAAAAGCCCTTCTATTCTCTACCTTTCTGTTTCCTACTGTTCCTTCTAAAGGAGTCAGGAAGGGAAAAACATGCAGAATGCTGGGAACCCAGAAAGCTCGGAGTATGATTATCAAGTGAATGAACTCAGGAATATATTTCTGATCTGTCCAATAAAAGAAAAGTAGCAGTCAATAACTGTTTATGCACCTTGGCCTGCTGGGTCATTGCAGTCATAGCCTCACTTACCACTCACAGCAACTATATACTGTGGGTACGAGGTTATCCCCAACTTCTTTGCAGGGAAACTGAAGCCCAAAGGTCACCCTGATGGGTTGTGAAGCAGGCCAATGTAATGTCCTGGTGGTTAGTCAGTGTTCTGAAAGCTCAACAGAGTGATCAGAGACAGTGAGAAGTCCCAAAGCCCCAGATAACTTCCCTGCCACATTTCATACATGGCTTTTTCCCTCTTCTCTGAGTCCAGTTTTAAATGCAAGCTTTACTGGTCTTGGAACAGTCCCCTAGTTCTATTGGGGATTAATCTGCACGTGGATATATTCTCAATAACAGCCTCCCCCCGTCATAAATCACAGAGCAATCAGCACAGTTCCAACAGACTTCAGACTCAGGTACACACAGCAAACTGTGAACTTCCTACAGTGACAAGTAGCTCTGTCAACGTCAAGGCTTGGCTGAGAACCCAGAGCTTCCTACTGAGTTTCCTGCACTATCAAGTTCCAGATTGTCAATTCTCAAGGGCACTCCAAAGCCTTGTCCATTTCTGTCTCACCTATGTCCCTCAGGAATTAAAGGAATGGCAGAAGGCTACTGGCACTGTGGGCTTGATATTGTATAAGCACTGTCTCCTGAAATCTCCCTAGGAACCTAGAGAGCTGGCACATTTCCAGCTGTAAGAATTGGAGACACACAGCCTGTTCAAGGTCAACAGGTATTACAAAGAGCGATGCTATTCCGTCGTCTGACTCCAAACCCTGCAGGCTTTTTCTTCCCTACAGAAGGCTCTGCCTAGTACAGGCTCCTGCAGGCTCCCCATAAATGTGTTTTGAACTGTACTGGTTCCTTTTTTTATGAGATACATCATTTCCAATATAAGCAAAACAACCTCCAGAGAAGAAAAATTGTGGTGTTTTATAGGATTCCTAAAAACCTGTGATCTATAGAAGTCTGGGATTTTAAATCTCATTTTGTTTCTGCAAAAGACACATACCCGTGAAAAATGGTGGACCACTTATATGATATCCAGGTTTCTCTTATCTTGGATGAACTGGTTTCGTTTTAAATTTAACTGATCACACTTAATCATGCCCATGTCTGGGCTATCTCAAGACAGAATACACCTCTTTCATGGACCCCTTCCCTGGCCCCTTTTCAAATATTTTTATTTCTCCAGTCACTCTATGAACTCCTTGAGAAGACAGAGGTGGGAGCACCCAGGCTCAAGATGCNTACAAGCTATTTCCTGGAAAGATGGACTGATGAATGACAGCAGATAAATGAAGGAATGAGAAAACGTTGCCAAGGGAGGGGTGTGAGAAGACTTAGGACAGGAGAAATGGAGAGAGTAGAGTTGTTTCCACTATCTATCATCACACACAATAGGTGCCAGAGAGAATTGGACAGGGTTTCCAATACTTTCATTTTCCAGACAAGGCAACCGATTTCCAAGCAGGCAGGTGACTGGCCCAGTACTTCCTGGCAGGTGTGTGGGAACCGGGGCCAGATGCCCTGCCTCCCAAGAGTTTCCCACGTCTCCATCTTTCCCAGCTCCATGTCTAAGGAGGGAGTAAAGACACTGTGGTAAGAAACTCCCATCTCGAGTGCAGAATGCTAATCATAGCATCAAAGTATCCAAGAATGCCTGGAAAGTATGTTTCTGCTATTAATCACTGTAATGAGGGCCGGGGTTATAGCTCAGGGGTAGGCTCTTGCATCCTATGTAAGGCTCTGGGTTTGGAAGTAAGAAACACANATGCACGCACACATGCACACAAACTGTACCNGTATAAAAGTGGNGNGCCATCACTGTAATTAGAAGCAGAACTCTAAGCAACAGCACTCACCTCCAGTTTTCGTTCTCTTCCCCATCTTATTATCACTACCANCCTTTTCTTTCCTGCTCTCCAAAGCCANTACATGAAAGCCCGCCCATGCCACCTTTCCTTATACGCCACCATACACGGAGGAAACTGTGACCTTTTCATAATCATACTCCCCCTTCTCCCATCCCAAGGAGGCCTTCCAACACACACAGAGTGCAGGTCACATTTCCCCTTTGCTCTTGTGATTAGCACCCAGTGTGGTCATTTTCANAGAAGAGATCACTGCCTCCCAAGTCCCCGTACATTTTCCAGTGGGTCTGGTGGTATTAGGTTGAATCTCAATAGGTCCACTTTTGCCTCACTATTCTCAAACTGTCCCTAATCTTTCCACTGTGCGACCTGGATTCAGATCACCTGGGTTCAGTGCCAACATTGCCGCTTCACAGGGCTTGTTACCTTAGGCAAGTTACTTCATTCCAAATTTTTTAACCTTTAAAAGGAGGATTATGACAAGAACGCTTCTGTAAGTGTGCTGAAAGGTTTAAACNAGATTATCCTTGCAAAGGTGCTCAGNGCCATCTCTAACATGTAGCTACTGCTATCATTACTGAAATGCCAAAAAGGTACTAAGTTAGATTGCTCAGGGGTTAAAAGTCATACATCAGACAGAGCCTGTCATCAACAGGTTCNGTGTACACAGAGACTAATTAAGGAAATGTTTAAATACACACAAAAAGGTCCATTTTAAAGCATGACCTAAGTCTAGGCAAAGGTGACTTGGATTTCTAAGTGTCTGATTCACCCAGAACCCAGTTAGACACCACCCAGGTGGAGTGTGTGTGTGTATGTGTATGTGTTGTNTATGTTCTGTGTGTGTGCATGATCTGTGTGACTATGGGCACTCATGTCAGTGTGCATGTAGAGGTCAGAGAAAAACTTCTGGGAGTCTATTCTCACCTTCTACCTTGTTTGAGTCAGGGTCTGTCTCCGTTGTTTCTGTGTAGGTGCTGCATATTGTGGCCCTTGAGATTCTGGGCAGGTCAATTCTCTTGTCTCTCTCTCTCTCCCATCTTGCCACAGGAGCATTGGGCCTGCAGATGCACACTACTACAACATCCAGCTTTTTGACCTGGGCTCTGGGATCTGAACTCAGGTTGCCAGGTATACATGGCAAGCACCTTTATCCACTGAGCCATTTCCCTACCTGAGACCTATTTTTACAAGTTGTCTTTTATGAGCTACTGTTCATCTGAAACACGACTCAAGAAGAAACAACCCGGTAAATGGTAGCATAGAGATGTTTGTCATGTGGAATGCCAGAGAGGCTAGCTCCTTTTTCTTGGCCAAATTTTTTCACCTCCTTTGGCCTTTTTTTTTTTCCTCTGTGGTTGAAACCAGAAGCCTGGGGCAGATGCTTTCTGAGGTCCCTATGGCCATAACATCCCATAACTCAGTGATTTTTCTTAATAGCATGTGACAACTAAGCCTAAAAATCAGGATGCTACTGGCTGTGATCATGGGCTACTGAGAAGCCAAAAGCTTCTGGAGGGCCATTAGTCCTGGGTGGCAGGTCCTTCTCAGGGATGTTTTCTATTAGTTTCTCATTATTANTTTTCAGAAACATGATTTTACCTTCAACATAGTTGAACCCACATANAATGACCTGTATTACATCAGAATTTTAGCAGTCTTGTGAAATGTAGGGCATTACTTCATTTGAAAAAGGAAAATTGCCCACCCACTGCAGAGATTTCTTAGCATATGTTACTGATTAGCAACCTTCACAAACGTGAACATTCCAAATCACACTAGGGGTGCTAATTAAAAAAAAAGAAAAAAACCTTTCTAATTGTTAGCAAACCCTTTGACAGATGCATCTAGCTTCTGTTCTATTTTTTTTTAATTTTATTTTATAAGGCTTTTTTTTTAAATTAGTCTTTTTGTTCTGGCTTTAGAGGTGGAGAAGTATCATACATACTAACTTATAAAATTGCTGGGGTGGGGGAGTCAGTTTGTGTGTACACATGCAGGTGTGCATGTGTGCTCTAGAAGTGTTCGAGGGCATGTGTTTGGGGGCAGGCGGAGATGTGCACAGAGGCCTNTAGTTAACCTTGAGCAGAGTTCCTTGAGAACTATCCACCTTAGTTTTTGAAACAGTGTGACCTGGAGCTTACTGATTTGGCTAGACTGGGAGGCCAGCAAGCCCCAAGGAGCCGCCTCCTGCTTTGCCTTTCTAGCCCTGGATTACAAGCACACACCACACTTAGCCTTTACACAAGTTCTGGGGATCAAACTCAGGTATCCATGTTTGCACAGTCAACTCCCTAGTCCTAAAGTTGCTATCTTAATAGATGCAGAGACCATACTGTTGAATGATTCCAGAGGCTGATTTCCATCTCTTAGGGTTTGTTTTGGTGTGTGTGTGTGTGTGTGTGTGTGTGTAAACTGACTTTTTCTCCAATGTTTGGGATTAAGAACTAACTTTTACTTACCCTCAACTAATTTTAGCATTTTAAAATTACCAGCAGCTCAGACAAAGCTTTAGAACACTGCTTGCATTCCCATCTTGCTCTCTCTACACCCTTTTCTTTTAAGAATCACCTCTCTCTAATCCCATGTGACTCAACAGGCCTTCTCCACCATGAAGCTATGAGCTAAATAAATCTCCCTCTAAGGTGCTTTCATCAGCAACTGGAAAAGGAACTAATACAGCATGGAAGAAAACAGTTTTAAATCATATCTCTGACAAGGGTAGAGCCTCCAAAATATATAAACTCTTGCCACCCCACACAAAAAGACAAATAGCTAATTTCAAAACAGGCTAAGGAGCTGAATAGACATTGCTCCACATAGACAGTAACCACAAGGAGATGTTCCACATGAGTCACTGGGGAGCTGCAAATCAGAACCACATCAACCCCATCCACCAGGATGCCCACAGTCAGAAAGATGGACAGTCACAAGTGCTGCTGAGGACGAGAACCTGGGACTAACACACATTGCTAGGACATGAGCTGACACAGCTTGTGAGCAATCTGGAATTCTTTACCACACGACCCAGCAATCCCACTCTGTATGGACCCAATGCTGTACACACACCCTNAGTCCATATATTCAACCACTGCAGCGACAGTAGTCCACTGGGTGTGCCAGGGAGGATTGGCTACATAACCTCTATCTAGTCTGTTTCTTCAATAACAACGCTCCTATTTGATCTAAGGAAGCAGCAGAGTCAGCAAAAAGATGTCTGTTCCAGCCTGTCTCATGCTGTTGAGGCTAATCTAGCCAGTGAGAGGTAGGCATAAGTGCTATGCAGGACTTTGGGAAAAATGCCTTTTTATAGAGCTATACTTCAGAGTGTTAATATCTAGAATACGCAAAGAACTGTTAGAATTAAAAACCAAAAAACAACTGATAATCAATAAATGGGCCAATGAATTATTCTCATAAGAAACAACACAAATGCCCAACACACACACATACATACATACACACACACACACACACACAATTATTCAACAATTTTACCCATCAGGGGACTGCAAACTAAAACACTGCGCAATTTCATCTCACTGCAGCCTGGAAGTTTGTCATCGAGACAACAGCAAGTGTTGCTGAGGATGCAGTAAAGAGGAACGTGTGTGAACAGCTGGGAGTATTAACTAGCACAGTCACTATAGAAATCGGTGTGGAGGTTTCTGAAAAAGATTGAAACTAGAGGTACCGTGTGACCCAGCTCTACCACATGCCCAGGGAACTCTACAGCCTACCACAGAGATACCTGCTCATCCTGCTCATCAGTGAGCATGAGCTCACCAGTGAACATCTTCATTGCCACTCTAGTCACAATAGCAAGGCAACGGAACCAGTTAAATAGCTGTCAGCAGATAGATGGATCATGAAACTGTGGTGCATAAACACAGTGAAATTTTATGTATCTGTAAAGACAAATGAGGCTATGAAATTTGTGGGAAAGNAGAGCAGTGTTATATCTGGAAAAGTACTAAGCGAAGTATCTCAAACTCATAATGACAAATATTCCATGTTCTCTTTCATATGTGAAGCCTCACATTCAATGTTTATATTTATGTGTATATGTGGATGTGAGTATGGGTATAGACTATGAAGCTAGCAAGGGGATCATGAAGGAAGGTACAAGGGTATTGAGGAAGTGAGGAGCAGGCAAGAGAACATAGGTGGCACAAGAGCAGAAAAGAAGCCACTGGGGGGGGGATGCCATAAGGACACCTAAGCCTTTGTATGGTAATTAAAATTTTTTTCCCTTTTTTAAGAGCTACTTTGGCTGGAGGAGGAACCCTATCATCCTTCCCCCTTTCCTCTACCATACTGTCTGTAATGCAGATGTGATGGCTGACACTTGGTGGCCACTTTAGATCATGAGGCAATAGGCCCAGGGAGTAGAACTAGAGAAACAGAAAAGTGTGAGTTTTCTGGTAAGCATGGGGATACTACCTGGCCACAGATTCTCTCCACACTTCTCTGGCTTGGTGCTTGGTGCTTGGTGTGTGTGTGTGTGTGTGTGTGTGTGTGTTGTGTGTGTGTTATATACAGTTATATACATAATTACTACTGTTATTTGGGACTTTGTGTACATATAGTCGAAATGTAATCCTAATTTATAAGCTAGGCTTAAGTACATACTGAGTCAGACAAGAATGAAAACAGCTCATCTTAGAAGGAGCCAAATTAAAATTGTTCTACCATGGTCATTTTTCCAACTTGTACTCTACAGTTGAGATTTTATGTTGGAGGTCTTGGGATCCTACTAGGTTATTTTGAAGACACTCACCAAGGCCTATTTTGTGGAGCTATAGAATTGCTGAAAAGACTGGTCTCAATTCACCATGAACACACATTACATTTTGTATGCACTTAAATTCCATCTTAGCAATTGCTTCAGCAAACCAGCCTCCGAGGAGCCACAGAGCTCCCACAGAGCCAAGTTCCGAAGAAGCAAATGTATTTACACGACCTTTGCACCGTTGGTTAAGGGAGCGGAGGCAGGGCTGATTCCAAACACAGTAAGATGATTAAGCTCAAAGACTTCTATGGTTTAAAATCAATGTTGTCCCAGCCTCTNCAGTACAATCAGGTCAGAGCCCAGAAAAACAGCAGCAGTCCTCTCGCGGCTGAAATAGATAGGATCCTAACTCGGCTGTTTGTTTTGCTGTTTACTTACAGTCCATGTGCTATTTATCAGGCGGCGTGTTATTTATAATCCAGCAGCAGGCTGATTGGGTATTAGTGGGTCAAGAACAGCTTTTCCTTGCTTGCCTTCTCATGTTCTTTAGAATTCAACCCACAGTGACTTAAGTGAGGATGAAGCGTTTGGAGAAAGGAAAGATCTTTGCATACAGACCCCCCCCCACCTCCTGTGGTGGGATTCGTCTAATTCTATGCATATTACAAGGACTAGAGCTGATGACCCAGTCAAGCTCCTCAGAGGTTAAAGTCCTGGTTTTCTCTGGGATTATGGGCAGTTGTCTGAGAGAAGGAATTCTGATCAAATGACTTCGTCCTGTCTCCAGATCTTGGGTAGAATGTTTCATCTCTGCTTGTAGGACAGCACACACCTGTGCTGTACAGTCTCCTCTTCTAGAACATAGGAACCGANAGAAAATCACACCAGTGCCTGGACAGCAAATTCACTTTGACAAAGTTCATGTGCTGAGACCTACGTGCTTAAAGGAAAAAGAACAAAGTCGATGGCTGTCATCTCAGGTACATCCCTCAGGTGTCCCCANTTGTCCCTTTCTTACTTGTCATATGATNCTGATCTCCACAACCTGATTTGGAGTCNCAAAAGATANATACCTCTGGATGTGTGAGCGCATTTCTAGAGAGGCTTAAGTGAGGAGAGAAAACCCACCCTGAATGTGGATGGCACTAACCTCCTGGGCTCCCCTGGACTGAACAGAAAGGAAAAAGCTGACAGAGCACAAGCATTCATCACTCTCTGCTCCCTGACTGTGGANTCCATGTGACCAGCTCTGGAGAGAGGGAGATAGGAGGCTCTCTGGTGCTGGCTTGTCAGCCAGCTGCAGACACAACTGGGTCTGTCCTTGTCACGATGGGACTGCACCTTCAAACCTGAGCCAAGATTAATTCTTTCTTCCTTAAATTCCTTTCACCAGCAACAAAGTAACTAATGCACTGACAAAAGTTGGGTTTTCTTTCACTAGCAACAAAGTAACTAATACACTGA
>LZPO01008019.1:27012-45021 GCA_001675575.1 Neotoma lepida
CACACACACACACACACACACACACACACACACACACACACACACACACAGGGGGGTGTAAATAACCCAAAGGCAAGTGGCTCCTACTGGCATTAATCAGAGGGAGAGGAAGGAGACTCCCATTACAGCCCACCTACCACTTCTCAGAACGTTCTCTCTGTTAAAGTTCCTTTCATTCTTATGCCAGCCTGTGAGAGCTATAACATGGTCCCCAGTCAACAGATGAGGAAATTTAAGTATAAAAAGGTTAAAATGGCCGGGTGGTGGTGGCGCACACCTTTAATCCCAGCACTCGGGAGGCAGAGGCAGGCGGATCTCGTGAGTTCGAGGCCAGCCTGGGCTACCAAGTGAGTTCCAGGAAAGATGCAAAGCTACACAGAGAAACCCTGTCTCGAAAAACCAAAAAAGGTTAAAATATTTATATCCTTAAAAGCATCTGTGATGTCATAGCCACAGCAATTTTTCTTCATCATCTGTATAGAACAATAGTTGGGAAGACATACACTTCTACCCCGTCTAGCAGGTTTGTACCAACACACCCAACTTCATGTACCAAGTTTTTGAAATAGGAATTATCATCAATTAGGAATTTCATTTATTTCCAGTCCTTCAGCCAGCAAATGTGGAATCATAGATATAAACATTACCCTTGAGACTGGAGACATTTGTCCACACATCTGGGCTGGGCCAGGAAAGGTGCCCCCCCCAAGGGCATCATCCAGGCCCACACAGGGCAGTCCAAGTGGACTCTGCACTACAGCTGATTTTCCAGCTGTTATCTGAGAAATTCAGGCAAAGGCTGCCAAAGGAGGCCCAATGAAGTCAGAAGTCACNGCTGTTTCTTGTAGAAGGTGTAAAACCAACACAGCATCTACCTACTTGCTTCTTAAATTAAAAGAAGAGGAGAAGGAGGAAGAAGAAGAGAAAGAAGAGAAGGAAGAGGAGGAGGGAGAGGAGGAGGAAGCCTTGCTTTCCACATTCATATTCAAACTGAAATGGAACAAGTGGTTATAAAAAGTTTTCTGAGCACCANTGAGAAGACCAGGACAGGCTGAGAGATGGAGGGATTCTGCCAGCATCTTCCCCGTGAGCGCTGCATGGAGAGACAAGCACAAACATCCAAACTAAGAATTCCCATGAGCACGCCCATGCACGAGCAACAAGCAGACCGTGTAGNCTGTCCCATTTACTAAAGCTGGTTCCCTCTCCATTTCCTCTCCCTGCCCAAACCCCTCCTGCCTGTTTGTCACAGCACAACATGCTACAGGTGTAAAAGCTAAGGACAGGAAAAGGCCTAAGTTCTTCAGCAGCCAATGAGTCAGAGCAGGTAGCCCACCAGGCCNACTCTACCCTTCCAGGCCTCTGGCTCTTCAGCTTTTNCTTCGGTTNAGACCAACATGCTAACACATGACTANAGGAAGAACATTCCAGAAAGTTTGTCTTCCTGTCCTCTGCAGGATCTAGCCATGTGGGTGCTGTCTGAGGGCCNTTCCCGCATAACCTCTCTAGGTCCCATTTCCCAGAGGTACCTCCTCCCTCTTGAGACCTCCACAGGGGCCAGGGATGTCCCCATTCTCCCTTGCAGCTTCCCTGCCTCCTGCCCCCTCTCTTCCTGTATCCAATTCTCCTCAATCATTCCCATTTTCAGTGTGCCATCTGTTCCCTGCTGGGACCCTGACNGATACCAGGAGGCAGCCCCATAAACAGACAATTATGGTATAATGTAGAACAATAAAAGACAATATTGCTCTCAGCAACCTAAGAATGCTGAAGTCTGATTGCTAGAAGTGAATGTCCTGGTACCAGGACTCACCAACTCTATTAACTTCTTTAAGATTCACTTTGTGCCTCTGAGAAACAAGGTTATGGGAGTGCCAATGGTCTAAGGAGTGAAGAGAAGATGCACACAGGGTATCTGGCACCAAGACGAGGCCTGTATCAATGCTAAGAAACACCCAGCAGGAAATCTTCTCTTAACTATGCAGCTCCTTTAGAGAGGGTGCCCCACACATGTCTGTCAAGTCTCTGGAATACCAGGAAAATTAAGTACATGGGACACAGAGGAAAAAAAAACAGTAGCAGAGGGCACTAGAACACAGGAGTGCACAGAGCAGATGATGCCAAGCTCCCTTCAGTAGAAAGTAGCTGGCTCTTGACCAGCTCACACTGTATAGTATTAACTATGCATACATATGCACAGTAGGTACAAGTATACAGGGGACTGAAAAGCACATCAGATATGAGGTAGTGCAGACAAGTGAGTGTGAGGACCACATAGGGACAAGGAAGATGAATGAGAAGAGGCCAGAGGTTAGGCAGGGGCATTGGGGAGGCCTTGAATATTGTTGCAAAGAGGCATGTCTCTGTTCTAAAAGCCAGGGGAGCATTTAAGTTGGCAGCNGGCACNAACAAGTATGATGCTGAGATGGCTCAGCCCGGCTCTGGCCAGGGCACGACATGAATGCAATAGGCATGTTCTGTACATTTGTTGATGAGCAGATTCACACCAGCAGTTCTGCATACCAAGGTCTATCACCTCCCTGCTTCCTTCCATCCTTCCAACACCCATGTCAACATACATAGTGGCATGATCCAGACAACTCACCAGGCAAAGATCTTTCCATGAATTCTCATCCATTATCAAATAATTGATACACTATAATAAAAGATCTCTATTTGGCCTTTGTCCCTCATTTCTGTCTTAAGTCTCCTAAAACCTGTCGAATCCTGAGTGATGAGTGACTTTCAGGTGAATCACTGGAGGGCAAGATTCTTTCAGGGTGATCTTCAGGAGCCCTGAGAAGGAAAGGGGGCTGCAGAGAGGCTCTAATCACCAGCAGCCAATGATTCAGTCCATCTTGCCTGTAATAGTCACTTTTTCACTGATGTGACCAAACTTCCTGACAGATACAACCTAAGACGGGAAGGGTTTATTTGAGCTTACAGTTTCAGAGGGTTCAATCATGGTCATATGGCCCTGTGTGCTTAGATAGAACATCATGGCAGAGGACTCAGGTTTGGTTCCCAGCACCCACAAAGTAGCCCATAACCATCTGTAACTCCAGTTCCAAGGGATCCAATGACGTCTTCAGATTTCTGCATGCAGCAGGCAACACACATAGTTCATATACATACATGCAGGTGAAACACTTGTTAAGGTTTCTATTTCTGTGATGAAACAACTTGACCAAAACTTGGGAGAGGAATGGGTCTGTCTTAGTTAGGGTTTCTCTTGCTGTGAAGAGACACTATGACCATGGGAACTCTTATAAAGAAAAACATTTAACTGAGGTGGTGGCTTACAGTTTCAGAGGTTTAGTCCATTATCATCATGGCAGGGAACATGGCGGCATGCATAAATACGATGGGCATGTCCTGCTGGAATGTTCAGCAGATGTGGTGCTGGCTACATCTTGATCAGAAGGCAACAGGAAGGGGACTGTGACATTGGGTGGTAACTTGAGCATAAGAAACTTCAAAGCCTGCCCCCACAATGACACACTTCCTCCAACAAAGCCATACTTAATCCAACAAAGCGACACCTCCTAATAGTGCCATTTACTATGAGATTACGTGGGCCAATTACATACAAACTATTACACTTCCACAATATAGTTCATCACTGAAGGAAGTTCAGGACAGGAGCTCAAGCAGGGCTGGAACCTGGAAACAAGAGTCGATGCAAAGGCCATGGAGGAACACTGCTTACTGGTTTACTCAGCCTAATTTCTTATAGAACCCAGGACTACCAGCCCAGAGATGGTACCACTCATAATAGGCTGGGCCCTCCCCTGTCAATCACCAATTAAGAAAATGCCCTACAGGCTTGCCTACAGCTGGATCTTATGGAGACATTTTCTCAATTGAAGCTCCCTCCTCTCTAAAGGTCTCCAGCTTGTGTCAAGTTGAAATAAAACTATACAGCACAACACTCAGATACATAAAGTAAAATAAACAAATCTTCAAAACACACATACACACACATACATACACACAGACACACACACACACACACACACACACATACACACCTGTCTCTTATACACATCTAGATGTGTATAAGAGACAGCACCCACATACATATACACATACACACACACACAGAAACACACACACACACACAGAATTAGAATGAATTGCAGTGTACCTGTTGGCTTTAGAAAATGGGAGAACTACATGATATATATATATATATATATATAATAAAAAACCCACAAAAACTTCATATATTGGGAGTTACACATGGTTATTTAAAAAAAAAAATAAAGGCTTGGCACCCATAAAATCTCTACTCCATTGTATGTGGGGAACAGTGCCTGCCCTATTCCTGCTGAGAGAAATTCCCTGAGCCCCATGACCTGGCTAATCCAAGAGGACTATGCTCTCCTGAGTGGCTCTGCCCTACTGACTCAACTTCTGACTCAACCGTCCTCCTGGGTGTGTGCACAAGAAAGATGACACACCCCAAAGCTGGCATACTCATGGTCCCTGCTCTTTGTCCTCGGGCTCAGAGGTCTGGAGACCAAAGAAGACTAGCCAAGGAATCTGTTGTTATGGTCACTCCACTCCCATGCCCTAAACATGGGCAGTCAGCCTGTGCACAGTAATATACTAGAGTTGATGAGCCTTCTCCTCCTCTACTGAACACCTGTCTATTGGACACAAGTCTAAGACTGGGTCCACCAAGAAGCATAGCCCGAGACAAGGCTCTGAGTACAAGAGCATATTTGGGAGTTGATCCCCAGTAGANAACAGGGAAGTAAGACAGGAAGGAAGCCAGTCTTGGATGTATTAAGGAGCAGGGTACCCAGATGGCAACCAGAGATCACCCCACCGGAGGCCTTGGAAGATGCTATGAAGTACATCTCAGAGTAGGGCCTCCAAGGATAAGGAGGCTGGAGTACTTAATTCTCCCACTCTAGTTCCTAGCTGGCTAAGGACGGTTCCTGGGCATTACCTCCACGTATCCCCGACCTCGACCATGTGCAGCCTGAGGTCACCAAGATCTCTTGGGAAGAGTAGCTGTGGAAGCCTTGGATACAAGGTGCAATGTGGGCCCAGGTGGTACAAGTTAAGCACCTGGTACCAAGGACTCTATCTATCAGATAAAGTACTGGATCTCCAGGGGGAGTGTGAGCCAGTCAAAAGGTAGTTGTAACCAAGCAAGGGAAAGAAAAAAAAAAGTAACTCAGGATACCCCCAAGACAGTGCTGTGAGCAACAATGGCAGTCAGACTACGTTAGGTATGTAGTTCCTACGTACAGAAGCCATAGGAGAAAAGTCAAAAGAAGTAGACGAGGTGACTTCTAATAACAGGCCATCTAACCAAACAGACCAAAATGGTATCACATCTGCATGTCATCAGTGGAACATGTCTGCATCTGTTCTGTCCTGTCAACTCTTGGAAACTAATATATTTTATACTCACATCTCAAGTTGGAGAAGCCACACTTCAAGTTCTTAACAGGCACTTGTGGCATCAGGCGATAGTGTTAAAGGACCATGGACCAAGACTCAACAGCAGTGAACTAAAGCACTCAGAATAAAATCTAAGCCCCACATATGGTCAACCCNTGACCTCACTTTCAAAGCCTTTGACTTTTGTGACATCACAGCCCTGGTTTTTGTCACTTCTGGATCACACACACCTTGGGCATTTGCACATGCCACCCCAGAATAGCCTGCACCCAGATCTCTACCAGCTGACCCCATTATCCTTGAGGTCTGACTGCACATGGTCCCTCCTTCCTCCCCACACTTCTCACTTCAGATCTATCACTCTCTCTTTGCCCTGGCTTATTTTCTTAAGTTACATACCATCAAAAATTATCTTGTTCTTTCATGTTATTTGTTGACTTCCCTGTCTTTCTTGCTGTGCGCTGAATCCCCCAGCTCCTGCAGCAATGCCTGGCAAAATAGCAGGTGCTTTATAAATATTTGCTGGATAAATGAATAAACAAGCAATGGTTCTGGAGAATGCAGCCAAGAGGAGCGATCAAACCAATTCTGACAGCGGCACTATGATAGATTCTCATTGGTATTCCATCACATGGTGCTACCACCCGACAGAGGCCTGCTCAAAAATGGAAAAGCAGTGACAACAAGGAAATGGGGCTGGAGGGGAGAGGAAGTGGCGACTTCAGCCAGAGAGAACTTCAGAGAGGAGCCAAGCCTCGGAGGATAGATGAGTGTGTGCTAGGTAGGAGAGGGAAATGCATGTGCAGAGGCACAGGCAGAGAAGAGCATGGTCAGCCCATGTCACCAGTGTCCCCTATCTACTAACCTCCCCCCACACCACAACAAGGCTTGCAAGGCTCTTTATTCATTCTTCTATATAGAAATGGCATTGCCCATGCAACTGGCCCATAATATCTATTTCTTTCCCAACCTGGTAGGCAGATTGCTCACTTCTCAGACCCCTCCTCTCATGGGCTTTGCAAGCTGAGAGCAGATGCTCATAGCCAGTTAAGCCTGAGACTCATATCTCTATTCCAGACCTTCTATGGGAAAAAAGACACTCTTGTCAGCACATTGGAAATGAGGAGGCTGGGAGCACCAGCATCAGGAGTCAACATGGGGAACTGGCCTGCCTGAGAATGGATCCAGCAGAACAGAGGGCAGAGCACAAAGGACCTACTATGTGCTGGGAATAGTGCTAAACACTTCTTTGAAGTGGTTGATTTTCAGCCAAATGTGGGATTTATTATTAATTTAACCCCAGGTGAATCAATCAGAGCTCACCCACAATAGTAGCTTGTTCAAGGTTACATAGCACAGAAGGGGCTGGAGAATCTTCCTGATAGACATGTAGGTACCACAACCAAAGGAGGAACCAGTATACAATGACTCCAGTGGTATTCTTGCACCCAGGAGAATCTGAAGCCAGCATCCAACTGAGAGACAGCCAATGGCTACAGAACAGCACCATCACCTATCTCCCTGTGAGGTGAAAGGACTCTCCCAAAGCCCCTCAGCAGTTTGCTACCACCAGTAAGACCCCATATCTCTTGGCTACTCTCTAGACATAGTTACTTTCCCTGCATACAGCTNGGAGTGAAGACTACCCTTTGTGACATGAACATGATTCCTCCTATTTGAACCCCGAGACAGGGAAGCCAGAGTCCTCTGGAGTTAAACATACTATTGATGTGACAAGTCAACACTTCATCCTTTGCTTACAGCCAAAGAAAATTACAACAGTTCAGGGGTGACAGCCTCTGAACAGACAGCCATGGAGGTAAGATGGAATAACCTCAAGTCACCAGAAGGGAAGGGCTTCTCTGATGAGGATAAACACTATCGCTTTCTCCTCTGCATGAGGCAGACCTGCTCTTAGCAAGCAGCAATGACAACAGTTCAGNTACAACATCAAAGTTATCAGTGTTGCTATGGAATTTATGCCCTGTTATAGACAAGTGTTTGTCATGTATTATAATTCCTATCTTCCAACTACTACTCAGAGAACCACGGTTCTTAGCAGAGGGGAACAAGCAGGACACAGGAAGTTGGGTGTGAGTTGGGTGTGAGAGGGTGGTACCTCTTACTGTCTGGGGAAACCTGGGCAAGTCATGCATATCTGAATGACTCCCCATAGCCTAGGCATCCATTCATTAACTACAATGACCAAGTGGCACTGGCTCTGAACCTATTCATAGCAGTTTAGCAAGGCAGATGATTCCCCACCCTTCCAGAGGTCATAATGTAGTGAGACAGGGAGAGAAGGTGGATGGGGAGAACAAGATGGTGCCACATATGTACAGACACTTTGGGAGTTTACATCAGGCTTGATGGAGCCCCACAAAGCAAAGAGCACAGCCTCTGGGTGTTCTGGCTAAAGGTCTGCATCCAAGAAGCCCCAAGAATGGAAAGAATAAACTTTAATAAACCAAGAGAACTCTGTTCCAGCGAAAGCAAGATAAACAAAGAGGTACAGGCAGGACAGGCAATGGAACAGAGGGTTTACCAGGGGACACGGGAAGGACTTCCTCAGTGCTCAGTGCCTGTCCTGCTTTCACATGACTCCTGCCCCTTGGGTGTGCAGCTTGTGACATCAAACTCCTGTCCACGCTTACCAATAGGGTGCCAGACATGAAGGGGCAGAGACCTTAACTCACATTTTAGAGGAGACCGGTAGTAAACAATAGGTCCAAATTCTGTCTTCGATCCCCTGCAATCAGTGGAACAAAAGAGCTCCAGCAGGAATGGGTAAGAGCCATAGCCTCTGACCACACGTACATGTACACTGGTGCAGTTTCAGAGGGGAACAGGGCTGTCCTCCGCTGATGGTCCTGTGTGTGAGGTTATGAAAAGAGCCAAGCAGACCAGAGACTCCTGAACACAAGCTGATTAAACTCTAACATCTGTGTGTCTGCCTGGCTAGCATCCAGGACTTGTTCTTCTCATATATTATATTCCAAGTTCCCATAGGGNAAAGCCATCCCTCCCTATTGTTCTATGAGGCTGACCTTCAACCTCTCCCCCAACTCTGAGAACCGTCAAGTGACACAGGCCTGTCCTATCAGAATCTTCAATCATCTGGTCCACAGTGACCGAAACAAGGCTGGGCATGTGACCCAAATTGGAGAAACCAATTGAGAGCTCCTGGAAAGCAAAGTTCTCTGTCTTCTGGGGTTGTTAGTCCGGTAGCTATAAGGCAGGCACTTGTGAAAGTCCCTACAGGGAGAACCAGAGAATTAAGCAATCACCATTTTGTGGTCTCAAGGAGGCTGTGGGAACGTTTACGGGCTGCGTTCTGACTGGCAGAAGTAGGTTACAGGGGTGGGCANATGAAGGTTATGCCTACCCCTGATTTCCGGTCTCCCTTGATGCTGCCTGGTCCACCATGATGTGAACAACTTCCAATTCATGCTGTATCTACCATGGATTAGGCTGCTCCGGCACACTCTCCCTGCCATGATAGACCTAAGTTTCCAAAACCATAAACCAACCTGTTTCTACCAGGTAACATGGGTACAGTGACATGGAAGTAACTAATACCATGATGAAAGGGAAGAGACTGGGTGGTGAACAGAGAGAAAAAGAGAGAACAAACTTTGGAATCTAATGGCTGCGGGGGCTAAGTTTTGCCCTTAACTGTCACAGGAACAATGAAATGCCTTCATTGCTTAAGCTGACCTCAGATGGTATGACAGTTAATCAGCTGGATTTTGGTATCAACTAGCAGACAAAGCTCTGGACATGTCTGTGAGACTTCCAGAGAAACTTAGCTGAGGAAGACCAACCCTGCCTGAGTGCGACCACCCCGTGGGCTGAGGTCTCAGACTGAACAAAAAGGAGAACTCGAGATGAACTAGAATGCACCTCTCTCTGCTTCCTGACGGTGGACACAGTGTCACCGGCTACCATCTCTGATTCTTGCTACCTACCATGCCTTCCACACCACAAACCAAAACCAACCCTTCCTTCCTCACACCACTTCGTCAGATGTTTTGTAAAGAGAAAAGTACATAAGTTCTGTCCCTTGGAACCGAAGCTGCTGACACATACAGGCAACACACTCCCTCACAACTAAGTTTGCCACTCTGTACGCCTCAACATGGTCACTCCATCCTAAGAATGGAGTAGGACATGTGGAAATTCAGACAATGTCTTGCCGACGTACTTGGGAACACTGAGCTAAGACCTGTGCCTGGAGTCTGGCAGACCCCCTCATCACTGCACTGAAGAAAACTCCATTTCCACTCCCTGGAACTTTCGAACACAGCTCAAAGCCGGCTCACCTCAGTCATGAACTGCAGCCCCAGAGCCTAATGGTTAATTATCTTGCTGCTAATGAGAGGAGAAACAGTGAGCTGTGGGCCAGGTCCCTGCAGCCAGCTGTGTTAATGACCCGCCCGTCTGCAGCTCCTTTGTAAACCTTAAAACCTCCCTTTTCAATAGTTCTAGGCCTTCGCCAAAACAGTCACTCTCCATTTCGACTTGGCAAGCACATTTTGATTCTGGAGGTGATGTCACTGCTTGAGTTATCAGTTTGCAGNAAAACCCANATACTTGTTTATCAGCACCAAAGACCCCTTTCAGGAGGACACAGTATAGTTAGTTTTTATAAACAACAACAACAAAAAATTCCCTACTCAAATCTGTACAANGCATTGATCAACTTTAATATGGAATGGCTATCTAAGACCACTATCTCCTTTTGAGGTATCTTAGTAAAAGTTCTAATCAGCAAGGACAGTTGTGAGAACAGAGACCAAGGTCCATTAAAGGGCCCAAGTTCCATCTAATTGTTGTCAATCACTTGGATAATACATATGAATATTGTCCCACCTGTGATGGATTCTACAAAGAACAGGGCTGTGTCTGGCACTTGATGNTCATGCTCAATTGAGGAGAGGTCACCAAATGCGTAGGTTTTCAGATNTGTCTATCCTAGTAAGTACTGTAAGCAGCCACCATGGATTTGTCATCTGGTGGAGGTNTCAGCCATATCCAGAGAAAACACAGATTGCTTAAAGACCTCAGGGAGGGAGCTGNGGAGATAGATCAGCTGGTCAATTTACTGTGCAAGCATGAGGACATGAGTTNGGATCCTCGGCACTCACACAAAAAGCTGGATGCACATCTACCAGTGCTGGGGAAGCAGAAACAAGAGGCTCTCTAGACTTCACTGGNCANCAAGGCTAACTAAATTGGGGAGCGCAAGGTTCANTGAGAGACCCTGTCTCAAAAAAGAAGGTGGGAAGCGATTGAAGAAGACACCCAACATTGATTGTCCTCTGGCCTCTACATGCATATGTGCAAACATGTGTGCGCGCGCACACACACACACACACACACACACACACGGGGAAGAAAATAAGAGGAAAGTAAAGGAAATACAAAGGAAGCAGCCACAGAAAAGACAGGTTATAGAGTAGGTAAAGAGGAGCTTTCACTTTGCCTGAGATGTGGGCATCTGAATGCCAGGAGCACAGTGTCAGGCGATGCAGAGAAAGGGGCCTAGAAGGCAGAGAAAAGACATGAAGCCGAATCCTGAGACAGGACAGCACTTGTGAGAAACATAGAGGAGGCCAGTGAGTATGATTAGGAGCAGGGTAGGGGTGAGGGTCCAGGCAGCAAGAGGCAGGGAGAGTTTCTAGATAATGGGCAAGAGGTGCTGTAGCCACTGACACAACATGCAGCCCAGCACAATTCAATGTCATGGGGAAACAGGAAGAGCCAGCCACGATGGACATGAGATCTGAGCATTTCTTACCTTAAATGCTCGGGCCAGATTTGTTTGAGTTTTCAAATTTTCTCCATTTTGATATTTGCATATACATAAGGAAGTCTCTCGGGGACAGACTCAAGTCTAAACACGAAATTCATTTCTGTTTCATCAACACTTCATGAACACAGCCAGAAGGTAATTTCAAATATTCTTAATACCTGCATAAAACGAAGTTCCCATGATGTGGAATTTTCCACTTGTGGCATCATGTTCGAGGCCCAAAGAGTTTCTGATTTTGAAGCATTTTAGATTTCATATGTTTGGAATGGGATGCTCAAACTACATCAAGTTTGAGGAGCCTGTTGAGAGTTAATACGGGCACTTGGGCCATCAAGTCCAGGACTTGGAGATATATAATGTGGAAGTCACCATGCTGCAGACAACTTCAAAAGCATGCCACAATTGGCTGGAACAGGGGCACTGAGAAAGAAGGGACAGTAACCAGAGGACATCTGGGTGGGCATGGGCTGTGGAGACTCAAACACAACAGATTTCAGAGTGGGNGAGGGGCAGCTGGGTCAAGTGCTTCTTGGAAGCTGAACTGTCTTGAGGATTAATTCCAAAGCCCAGNCATTCAGGGCCAGGTGAAAGCCACAGCAGGCGTGAGGCTCACCCTCAAAGGCCTTTCCTAAGAGCCTGGGATACAAGTGAGAACCGCAACCTCCAGGGCCAACTGCCCACAACTGAGTGCCACTTACGCCCTCTACCAGCACAGTGTTCTTAAGCAGTTTTCCTGACCTCCAAGGACTTTAACANGTGCAAATAATGATTCTGTCTCCTCACAAGGTTGCTGTCTGGTTGGCAGTTAACCAGCAGCAAGTGCTTCGAAGAGAGGGAGCANTGTTTNGCTCATGTTAAGTACACAGGGTTATCTACTACTGTGTTTTTGTTGTTCTGATTTATGCCAAGTACCAAGTACACACTTCATACNTATTGTCTTAGGTGAGGGACAGTGCTACCCCCACTTTATAGATGAGGAAAAGTGCCTAGGACCACAGAGTAAGGTCTCAGGTGGACCCAGAATTCACAACCAGGNCAGACACTGTGTGCTCTTAATTATTGCTGTGAAATCCCACTTTTTGATGCCAAGATGTCTGGTTAAGGTCTTGTGTAAGGAAACTGGCTGACTAANACACTAATTGTATTCCACCTTGCCTTCCCCCAGGTNATCATTGCTTTTATATTAGTGCTGGTGTGTCTGACAGGGATGGGTATGTTATGTGTCATAAGGCCTTTTTGCTGTTGTGTAAACATCAAATTCACACAAACTCAGATGGTATGGGTCAGTAACCACTGGACGTGACCTCTGGGAGCAGTCAACAGGCATAGTAAACATGAATTGTGTAAGCCTGCTGCAGGCAGAACACTCAAGACTCTTTGATGGCAGAATGCTTTTCTTATTAATAGTAGTATACTCTAAAATAACAATTAAAATATAGTAAATACATAAACACATAGTGCAATCTTCATTAGCACTGTCTGGTATGATGTGTATCATGGTATGTGCTGTTCTTTTACATAACTGGCTATGCAGTGGGTCTGCTTGCAACATCACCGCCAACGCATGCCCAGTACAATGACAGCATGTGACAATAGTAACAGTGCTTTCACAGGACCACTGTTCCATATCTGGTGTGTGGTGGCTCAGAACATTGCTATGCAATATATGTGACTACAGCTAGCTTCTTTGTATTTCACAAGATACAACAGTTGAGGAAGATGATACTAGGAGGCACTTTTCAGATGCAGTTGTATCAGAATCACATACAGTCATTACATGCAGATTCCTGGCTCCATGTCAAACTTAAGGAACCAGCAGAATGGCTAGAGGGAAGGCACAGGGAAGCCTCTCAGTGACGAGCTCCCCAGGTGGTTGGAGGTACACTCAAGTGTGAGAAGAGGTAGATGATGTGTCCGTTTCCTGCAGGATCCAACACAGCAGCCACGTGTATGGTTCATTTGACTTTAAATGTAAATTCATTCAAATTAAACAGACATGAAAAATGCAATTTCTCCATCCACTAGATGCCTTTTAAGGACACATGGCTAGCAGATGCAACAGACAAACATGTCTATTGTCATAGGAAATTCTGGGAAATTCCTTCCAGCCTAAGCACGCTGGGACTCTTAAGAAAGTAAAACTCAAGGATTTCACATGCTTCATGCCAAGGCACAAAACTCGGTCAACATTTGCTGTTATTTTTTTTATCTGCATTCAAGGCATAAGGGCATATAAATTATTAGCCCACTAGGATATATTTTTCAGCCCTATTATATTGGCTTGAAATGACCTATTTGCCTATTTATTTCCCCCAACATTCCCTGAATGTCTTGAAGGCAGGAAGCATACAATTACTTAGGTCTGTTATTCTCTACGCCTAGGGCTTAAATAAAGGCCCAGAATTACTTAATTGGTCTAGACAACATAAGAGAAATATGAAGCTGCCCGTGCTTTGTTCTGGCCGAAAGCCTCCATACCTATAAGAATGGCTACTACCATGAAAGCAGAAAATTACAAGTAATGGCAATGTAGACCAGGAGCCCTTGCCTCTGCTGGTGGAAATGTAATTGGTGTAGTTGCTATGGAAAGTAGTACAGTGGCTCCTTGAGACAATTAGCATAGAATTACCATACAGCCCAGCAATTCCACTTCTGTGGATACACCCAAAAGAATTAGAAGNAGAGACTTCAGCAGATATTTACACATGCCATGCTGATTCACGGCAAAATTACTCATAATGGGTGCAAACAACCCACTGTCCATGAATGAATGAATGGTGGATAAAGAAAAGGTAACAACCACACAAACACATGCACACATACACACACACACACACCTACACACTCAATGTTATTCAGCCTGAAAAGGCAATTCTAACCATGCTGCAACTCTGATGAGCCTTGAAAACACTGTTTAAAGTGAAATTGGTCACCAAAGAGCAAATATTGTATAATTCTGTTTATATAAGCCACCTTGAATGCCCAGATTTATGGAGAGAAAGCAGACTGAAGGTTGCCATACAGTGTGGGGAGAAGGAAGGTGGAGCTACTATTTGGTGGATACGGAGTTACAAAGGTCGGAAGACTTTGCCTGTCTGCTGCTTTGACTGTTTCGCAGTTGGTGTGCCAGGAAAGTGCTTTCCCACTGAACCACACCCCGGCCTCAGAAGTTTAGTTTTGCAAACTACAAACATTCTGGAAATGGGGCGTGGTGATGGTTACACAACAGTCTGATTGTACTTACTACTATAGAACTATGCACTTCAAAACAAGTGATAATTTTATTATGTATACTTTACCACAATTTAAATATTCTAATAAGAATTTTTTAAAAAAGCATTCAACAGTACCAACCAGAGGAAATATCTCAGTGTCACAGCTTTGAGATGTGAAAGAATTTTAGATCCCTATCTGTCCNGTCATACCTTAGGTAGGTACTGGGACAGGAAGAAGGCAATGCCAAGATGAGACATGCAGGTGTTCTAGTAACCCTAGTCTGTCAATTTCTTGACTCCTATGTAGTCTTCCCCAGTGGCACTCAATTGAACTAATCACGAAGACCCCCTCTCCAGAAAGGCCTTGCATGGTCGGGGGCTCTCAGCTGTGGCTACCTGTCTCATCTTCTACCTGGCTTTTCAGAGCTGTGCAACATTTGCTGAGTGACAAAAAGCAAGTCCCTTTGAATAAGACATTGAATGGAAAAGTGTGTTCACCTGTATGATTAATTCCAATCTTTTCCTATGAATAGTGTGCCATGATGTAGGCCAGATGATTGGTAGTAAACCTTAGCATTTAGTGAGCACCAAATACATGTCAGGTGCTGGANATGCCCTTCATAGGCTGTTTTCCATTTATTTCTCAGAGCAATCCTATGGATGAGGACAGGACAGACTGCTATTGTCCTGTCCCCATCTGATAGAGGAGGAAGCCAGATGCAAAGGAATTAAGTCACATCCCTCAGAATAAAACTTATCTTTACATGACAGCCAGATATCATAATTATTCTTATATAAAAAGTGACCATCATCTTTTTAATGCTACCTTTTCTTTTTCATTGTTTCAGCTCAATTTGTTTTTTCATCATTTGAACTCATTGTTNATTGTAGGGTAGACTTTTGTCTGGTTTGTAACCNTATCCCGTTTTAAANGCTGCTGCCTCCCTCAGACGCTTCTATGAGAGGCAGCTTTTNGTGTTTCTGAAAAACATGGTGATGGTCAGTCTTGACTGTCAACTTAATATGATTTCGATTCAGTAGGAGACAAACTTCTTNTGGGTGTGTCTGTGAGGGAGTTTCCAGATTGGGTTAACTGAGGAGGAAAGGCCTCCCCTAACTATGGGCTTCAGAAGCATCCCATGGGCTGACATCCTGGACGGAACAAAGGGAGATGGTGAGCTGAACAACAGCATTCATCTCTCTGCTTCCTGGCTGCTGATGCAATGTGTCCATAGCCTCACACCCCTGCTGCCATGCCTTCCTGCGGTGATGGACAGCTCCCTTGAACGGTGAGTCAAAATAAACCCTTCCTTCCTGAAGCTGCTTTGATCAGGAATCTTGTCACAGCAGCCAGAAAAGTAACTAATATGCTCTCCCAAGGAAAGTGATGGCAAAATGCTTTGAGGATGAACAGCCCTACATAGTGAACTTGGACCTTTGTTATGGGAAATGTGCTGCATGAGCCAGGCCGATGCCTCTTCTGGGAGGAATAATATGTCCTGGCATAGCCCAGCACAGGCATCCAATGCTTANTATGTGCCAGTTAATCCTGCCAACATGATTTGATTCTAACTGTTCTCATAAAGACCCCCTAGCATCAAGGGGCATATAAGATGCCCAGGGCAGATTGGTAAGGAAATGTACCTAGGCCACACAACCAGCCTCTCTGTGGAGAATCGCCTCCTTGTCCAGGTCTTTCCTCAGCACTCAATCACCCCAACTACTAGCCCAGGAANCAGCACTGATGACAGGTGCAGGGAGGAGCCCTNTTACCAATGGGGAATCCCATAGGAACTTCCTGGCCAATGCACAAGGGACTGTCCACCAGTTGAGTTTCCTAGCTAGCAATAGGAAACACTCATTCGGAGTGACCAAAGGCATCAATCACTCTCTAGATGTGTACNCTTTAACTGCAAAGATACCACTGAAAGAGGGTAAGGTGGTAACCCAGACTCAAGGCTTTATGAAGCATTCTGGTCTATGCTTGTAATGAGCTGNATTGCCCCATAAAGGATATGCAAATCTCAACTACCAGCACTCATGAATGTGACCATTTGAAAACAGGATCTATAAGCTGGTTATGCTGTCATTCACATGTAATCCTACCACCTGGGAAGTACAACCAGGACGATCAGGAGTTCAAGTCTAAACTTCANCTCCATAACAAGTTCAAGGGCAGCCTGGACTAATGAGACTCTATCTCAAAAACAAACAAACAAACAAACAAATACAAGAAAATAGGATCTTTGCAGGTATAATCAGGTATACATTTTGGTGAGGTCACAGGGATGCAGACAGACCCTAAGTTTAGTGTGACTGGAGTTCTTACAGGAAAGAGGAAAAGAAAACACACATTGCAGACACAGGTAGCATGATTGACAGCCCAGAAGCACTAAGAACAGACAGTAAATACAGAAGCTAGGTGAGGAGGGCATCCACCTGCAGGCTTCAGAGAGTGTGGCCCGCTAACACCCGGCTCTAAACTCCTAGCCCTCTGAAATGTAGGACAGGACCACCTCTGTTGGGTTAAACCACCAACCTGCAGGCTACAACAGCCCCAGGGAGTTCACACCATGCTCTCCTATGAGTTCCAACAAATGGGAAGTATGTGTCTGCCATCTTGGTATCCCAACAGCTAGTACAGTTCCTGCCACTTCATAGTGGGTCTCAGAAAGTGCTGTGTTGAGTGAGTTGGTACAGAGTACAATCTTCATTTTTTAGTTTTTTATGTTTTGAAGTACTTTCTTTTTTTTCTTTTTTGAGAAAATATTTCTTCTTTCATTTCTTTTTTTATTTATTTTTTATTTTATATGCATTTATATGTTTTGCCATTTTGCCTGCAGCTATGTCTATGTGAGGGTATTAGATGCCCTGGAACTGGAGTTATAGATGATTATAAGATACCTGTGGGTGCTGGGAATTGAACCCAGGTCCTCTGGAAGAGCAGCCAGTGCTNTTAACCACTGAGCCATCTCTCCAGCCCTGAAGTACTTTCAAAAGGAAGCTAGGAGGTAGCTCAGTGATACAGCACTTGCCTAGTATGTCTAAGGCCCTGGGTTCCAACCTTAGCATCAGGAACAATCAAGACAGAAACAAGATCCCAAGAGGTAGAACCATGTCTATGCTACGAAGATCCTTGAGAAAATAAGGCTAAGTATATTTTANACACACACACACATACACATATACATACACATTCACACACATACATATGTACACATATGCACATACATATACACACACTCCCACACACCCAGACACAACATGGAAGCAGAAGGGGAACTTTGCTGTGGAAGGAAGAGGACCATTGTGAAGGAGGAGGAGGAGGAATAAGGGGGGTGGGTAGTAGTAGGATAGGAAACCCATCATTATGCACATTAACAAAAAACGTTAATTTTTAAAAATAAACTTAAAAAGAAAAGAAAATGTAGCCATCTGTAAAGTGAATACAGCTTTTAAAACAATGAACATGAGTGGTCCTCACAGAGGCCTGGCCATCAGAGCTTCTCACTCATTTCCAGGGTTCTGCACAGGACCCAGCATGCTGCAGCTTCTCCTTAC
>LZPO01008019.1:52270-62804 GCA_001675575.1 Neotoma lepida
CAGGGGTGGGGAAAGAAAAATTTCGGAGGTCCATCATGCTACAAATACTGAAAGAGCAGTGGGCATGTTTGCAGTATGCTGTTTCTAACCCGCCTTGCTCTTGCTTTTTAGCCAGTGTTGTGGCTGAACCCCCAAAGCATCAACATGTTTCCCAGACATGGTGGGCCAGGGACCACTCACCGATTCCATAGTGAATCTCTTGAGGAAAAACTGGAGAGCCGGGAGGCTGAAGATCTCATGTCTCAGCCGTCACATCCGAAAACGACCTGGATAGTGTGGGAAGAAAAGGTGACACAGTCAGCCGGGGGGCTGGGCAAGAAAACCTGTACCCAACCAATAGAGGCTGGGCCCTCATTAGGAGCGCTCTGGCTCCCTAGGGTGGCCAGTCAGCCTGTGAGGGTGGACAGCTAGCACGTGTCACTCCCCACAGTGGGACTGACACCTCCATCAGAGTTAGCTCTGTGCAAGACTGTTCAGGAACTTTCTTGCCTTCTATTTCTGGCTCAGCCTTGGAGAGCAATTTACAAGTCATTAACTTCTCTAGGCCCAGGCTCCTTAAACAAGAACTAACGGTGTGTGGCAGGTATGATGGACAGACAGACAGACAGACACATGCAGCTATGTGCTTACTGGAAAGCAGAGAAACCTGTCCCAGGAAGAAAGCAGATGGAGATGAACCTACATATTTCAGGACAGCTCCTGTGAACCTGGGAAAGGATTTTAATTAATACATGCANAGCAAAGCTTAATTAATTGCTGAGTGCAATGAATGCAAGAAGTCTGCAATGAAAGACATTGCATAAGGAAGTAGCTTCAATATTTGTAAGACAGAGAGGAAAGAGAGGTGGGTTTATAAACTACCATGAGCCATGGGGTCTGCTTGGTGTTCTCCAGGGATTTCTAGCTCAGAGTGATACCTCCATCCAAGACNGGAAACTCTAGACCTCACCATCACCCTCAACCCTATATCCAATCCATCCCCAAGTCATGTCTACCTTACTTGTTAAAAACCTACCCACTCGGCTGTCTCTGTCTCCTCTGATGCCCTGGACCAAGCTCCATGCTCCCAGTATTCTCATCAGGACCACTGCAACTGACCTAACCTCAGTACTAAATCATGTCTCCCACGATGAAACCAGGGGAAGTGTAGCATAACATCCACATATCTATCACTCAGCCCAGTCAGCATCAAGCACTGTTGACAGCATCAAACTTTCACCCACTCTTCAATTTCCTAGTAGTCAAACATGGCATTTATCTTTTATAACCCATATCCAAATAAGACTCACATCTTTTTTTAAGGTTTCAACTACGTGTATATGAGTGTGTCCATGTGATATGTGCACATGAATACACGTGCTTGCAGAGTCCAATCCAAAAGAAGACAACAGATCCCCTGGAGCAGGAGTGATAGGTGGTTGTGAGCTGCCAGATGTGGATGTTGGGAAATGAACTTAGGTCCTCCTCAAGAGCAGTAAGTGCTTTTAACTGCTGAGCCATCTCTCCAGCCCCAGGACTCCGTCTCATAATCAAGTTAAGGATAAAACTTACAGAAATCTGATGGTGTCATCTCCTATGGTGATACATTTGCACCCTAAAAAACTTATCTGGGGACCAGAGGACAGAGCCAGCCACTAGATTAGACATAGAGGCCAGACAGTGGTGACACACACCCTTAATCCTGTCACTTGGAAGGCAGAAAACCATCTAGATCTTGAGTTCAAGGCCACACTGGGAACAGAGTCAGGCAGTGGTGGCACACGCCTTTAATCCCAGCACTTGAGATCTCATGACTTTGCTTGGAAAGCACACACAACTTTAATCCCAGGAAGTGACATGGCTGGGTGGAGAACGGTATATAAGGCATGAGGAGACAGGAACTAAGCAGCAGTTCAACTGAGACCCTCAGGGGTGAGGACTCAGAGGCTTTTAGTCTGAGGATTCTGGAAACAGTATCGGCTGAGGAGTTGGTGAGGTGAGGTTGGCTGTGGCCTGTTCTGCTTCTCTGATTTTTCAGCTTTCACCCTAATATCTGTCTCTGGGTTTTTTATTAATAAGACCGTTTAGCAATTCGAGTTACAATCTCCCACCTCTCCACCCCCAGCTAACCACTTTTCAAAGGCTTCTTGGTGCTCCAGAAGAAAAGCTATTTAAATGTGGGCCGTCCCTATGGGGGGAGGGAAAAATCTAGCAACAGTAAGTTTCTGAACACCTAACTACAGAAAGTGAATGCAAAATCCAGTGCATGATGAACCTGGGGTGCTTTTGGCCTTGTTTTATTGTTTTATTGCATGACTTTTCTTCACCCTCTCTGATCATTTAGCATATACACTTCGCACTGTGCAAGCCCTCACACTGATGAAGGTTGCTTAAAACACCTCAGCTCACATTTGAGGCCACTGTATGCTATGAATTACAGNGCTCTTATAGAAGTACAGTGGTTTAATTATAGAAAACAAGGACTTGCACTACTTTCCTACAGTCATGCCTCAACATCNAGAGACTAAATTAGTCTNTCTTTGGACTGTCTTGTATCANAATGTTTGATTTTTGGAAAAACGTGCTCAAATTGCTGACTTGAGTTTCATAGAACAGGTTACATGAACTTTTGACTTAGGATCAGGACAGAATGTCCAATGATTTCTGAAACAGCCTTCAATATACTTCTTCTATTTTGTACTATGGATGTGTGAGAAGCATCATTCTTTGAACTGATGATTATAAAATTAGAATATGGATCAGCTCTAGAAAACACTGAAGATGCATATGCCTTTCAGTCTCAAGTATTCAGCCAAGNCGTAATTCACATAAAAGTAAACAAGTACATCCACCTCATTAGTGTACATAATTGACTTTCTCTTGAATAAATGGTCATTTTAAAATAAATGTCTGGTTTCATGTGTACACATGCTTTATAAACTTCTATAACAGAGGTTGCTTTAAAACTGTTCAAGTGAAAGAGGGTCAAAGTTTAAGAAGCCCTGCTCCACCAGAAGAGTGTAAATCACGAATGCAATGCTTGCCTNCCTCGTTGGCCTCATTTTGCTACCAAGTCTGACAATCTGAATTCAGGGGACCCACATGGGAAGAGAAAACCAACTCTCACAAGTTGTCCTCTGACTTCCACATGCATGTAAAAATGGCATGTGAAGTGCACACATACAAAAATAAATGAATAAATGTATGCATTTTAAAAACTAACTAGACATGGGAATAATAATTTATGAACACCAATGAGCATGAATACAAGTTAGGGACAAAGTGAAACCTTGCATACAGACAGCACAGTTAGGATGACAACNGACACAGCTATTCTTGCAGCATTTCCACCTACCTGGTGGCAACTTGACCCTCACAAAAGTCCTCAAGACAAATGACTGACTAGTCCTCTTTATAGAAGAGAAAATCAAGACTTAGAAACAAAATAATAACGTGATTGAGACAGTGCATGGAAGAACTAGATTCTGGATCCAGGCTCAAAAGCTTGGACTGAGAATGTAGTTTGGTTGGTAGAGTGCTTGCCTAACACGCACAAAATACTGGGTCTGATATTTAGTGCCACATAAATCATGCACACCTATAATCCCAGCACTTTGTGGATCAGAAAATTCAAGGTCATCCTAGGCTGCATAAGGAAGTTGGGGCTAGCCTGATATACATGAGACTCTGTTTCAAAAAAATGATAATAAAATAACTAAACAAACTGCAGCCATACTTCCTGTGCATTAAAAAGTCTTCTACATGTTGCTACCTGAGTCCTGGTCCAGTCACCTACCTCAGCCTTGTCCTTTGATGGGTTCTCAGGACCCCATGCTCATTGGTTAGCCTCTCAGGCTCTCGGGTCCTTGCCTGTGAAATGAGGCCATAATTCTAGCCTAGCCCACATCAATACATACTATGAATCTTCAGAGAGATGTGTGTGAAAGAGCTGTGTGAGGTGTGACACTCTGTTTTCTTGATGATGGCTTCCTAAGATGAGGTCAGCATCCATATAAGGCCAAGATGTCTTCCACAGTGCTCTAAGCTAAGCACACATGTTAAGACCACTTTATCCTCTGAGACTGATTTTGTTTCAGAGGATATTTCTTTCCAGAAGGATAAGGAAAACTACTAAGGCATAAAACAAAAACCATTTATTATCATAACTTGAAGATAAAAACTGTTTTAATTTTAAGACTGTTTTTTCTCTGGGACTAGCTATTATAAAGGTGAGATAAACAATACATTTCAATTAAAATGATTTCCTTAGAGGCTGAGAACTACAAATAAGCAAAAAAANCATACTATTTAATAAATTGGTAGGTTTTTTAAAAGATCATTTAATGTGTATGTGTGTAAGCACCTGTATGAATTTATGTGCACCACATGCATGCTGGTGCCCACAGAGGCCAGAAGAGGGCATCAGATCCCTTAGAACTAGAGTTACAAGCAGTTTGCAAGCTACCTGATGTAGGTGGTAGGAACTGAACTTGGGTCCTCTGGAAGAGCATTAAGCATTCTTAACCACTGAGCCATCTCTCCAGCCCCCAAATTGGAATGTTAGTATTTTTGATTGACATATATTCATTGTACACACACACACACACACACACACACACACACACACACACGGGTTCATGTGTTGAACATTTGAACCCAGGCTGTTGGCAATAATTGGGAGGGTGGTTGAAACTTTAGAAGATGGGGCATAATTGGAGAAAGTAGGTTACTACAGACATGGTTTTGAAGCTCATACTTAATCCCGGAACTGTCTTTCTCCCTCTCTGTTTCCTGTCCATCATGAGGTGCAGAAACTTCTCTGCCACAAAGCTCTGCCTAAGGACAGAGGATCAAGCGACCAGGGACCAGGCCCTCTGAAACCGTGAACCAAAACAAATCCCCATCCTTAAATTGTTTATACCAAGTATTCTGTCATAGACACAACCTAAGTAATTAATATCTATAGTGTTTATATTAATTACAAATACACTCTCTCCAGTGCCAATCCTCACAGACATTGAATTCACATNCTTGTAGAAAGGATGTTATGAACTCTGGAGTCATCTGCAGCTGGCTACAGCTCAGACAATTGCTTCCTCTCGTAAAACCATGTCAGACACTTTTCCTATTTACCAACATGATTTTTCCTGTTCAGTGGGAGCTGTACTTAGACCAAAAAAAACCAAAAAACAAAAAACAGGGGCCTAGAGAAAATACACCAAATATACTGTTGTACTATTATTCCTTTCTGTCTCCTAGCTGCTCAAGTTGTTTCTTCAGGGTGAGGCTCCATCCCTTCCTAGAATTTCCTAGCCCAATAGTTTATCCATTTCTGAACTGTTATGGCATCAATAATAATGAAAACGACCCCTGAATAAGCAATGTGATGGTCAATCTCACGTGTCAGCTTGACTCGACTAAGAGCTACCCAGGCAGCTGTAAAAACATTATCTGTGGATGTGTCTGCTGAGTGTTTCTGGGGTGGGTGGGCATTATCCAGTCTGTTCAAGGGTCTGAATGAAGCAAAAGAGCAGGAGTGAATTAATTTGCTCTCCACTTGAGCTAAATTCCATCTTTTTCTGTCTTTGGTGACTGGGATTCCCTGTTCTTGGGCCTTCTGATTCAGATTAGGACCAACACCTTAAGTCTCCTGTTCCTCAGGCTTCCAGACTCACAATGAACCCCATCACTGACCTTCTTGGCTTACCAGCTTGCAGATGGCAGATCATGAGACCTCTCACACAGCGCACNCTGCTGCAAGCAACACCTGCCTCTCTCTTCTGTCTACTCCTAAGAGGCAAGCTTANAGGTAGCCAGGGGGTAGCTCCAAGATAAAGCCCTCAGACCAGGATGAGTGGACATGAGGGAACAAAAACATAGCTCCCCTGTAACACGAATTGCTAAACGGTCTTATTAATAGAAAACCAGGAGCCAGATATTGGAGTGAAAGCTGAAAGATCAGAGAATTAGAGCAAGCCAGCTGCAAGTTCTTACCTCTATGAAATCCTCAGTCTAAAGAGAGTGAGTTCCTGTTTCCTCACACCTTATATACGTTTCTGTGTCCTGCTATATTACTTCCTGGGATTAAAGGCATGTGTCACCACTGCCTGGTTTGTTTCTCTCATATAGCCCAGTGTGGCCTTGAACTCACAGAGATCCAGACGGATCTCTGCCTCCCGAGTGATAGGATTGAAGGTACGTGCCACCACTGCCTGACTGCCTCTATGTCTAATTTAGTGGCTGGCTCTGTCCTCTGATCCCCAGGCAAGCTTTATTGGGGTACACAATATATCACCACACTCCCCCAACACGGAGAGACCCCTAGGAGAACGAGGCACAGCAGGGTGAAAGTCCCTCTACTGAGGACCGTATCTTCTCTATCTCTCTGCTTCATGCCTTCGTTTTTTATATTTATAGTCTCACATTTTCTCTGCCTTTGGCTTCAAGAAGCACACGCCTAGAGAGGTATGATGACAGTTATGATGCAGTGTTGTTAGGAGGGAAAAGGATCATAAAGTGTGAGAATTGCCTGTGTAGGGCAGATGTGTGGCTGAGGAGAGGGAGGCCCCATCCTTCGATGAGGTGCTTGGNTGAGGTTTAGGCATGGTTAGATTAAGTCTGTGAAAGAAGAATGTTAATTTCGTGTTTAATTCTTTATGTGGTACTCCTCAAAGGTTGTATTTTTTTGTTCTTTCTTTCTTTTTTTTTTTAACAACTGAAGCTGTCAGTTGCAGGCAGTTCCCTTGCTTGACTGATAGCTGTCAATCTTCCTTCATGCCTGGCTGCAGTGTCAGCTACTTAGGGCAGAACTGGTAATTGCTCTGGGCTGAGCAAGAACATCAGTTAGATCAGAACCGCTAGTGTTTTCCTCACTCTTCCCAAATCCTGCAAGGCTGTGAATGACTTTGATGCCACTCCTGTAGGCTTGTTGAGGGCAGCGGCAACTAAACTTCAGCCCCACTGTTTTCACAGGAACCACAAAAGCTGTCCAAACAGACACTCCCTTGACAGTTCCTGGGGCTTTCATCAGGACAGCTGAGGGAGGGAGCTTTAAATGCCTTGTGAATGTTCAAGGACACTGACACAGTGACTGATACCCAGCTAAGACCTTGAACCAGCCCCAGATGCCCCAGAGAGATTCTGTTCCAGTCACAGGAACTATCACAACTGTCATGGTNGCTGTTCCAACCTGGCTTTGCTCAGGGAGATGCTGCCAGTCACAGCAACTCCAGATACCNTTCAACGACTGAAGGAGACTTGGCTTTGTAATGCCAGCTTCAAATGACTCATTGTGGTTCTACCGCAGTCATCCAACACCCTCACAACAATCTTCAATCCGGTAGGGAGGTGCCCCAGCCCAGGACATCTAGGGCTTACGTACAATTGTTTACAAGAAGCAGCAATCCTGAGATCAGTCCAATAGAGCGTCTTTCTGTTCACTTCCCTATGTTGCCTCCACTCCTGTTACAGTCCAAAATCTAATAAGACCTCATTGATGGTTTTATTGCCTATTTGTGGTCTTTTCCACNTGAAGGGCAGGCTAAGTTGATAGCATGAAGAACACACAACTCCCAGGGTTGCCAGCCCCAAGCATATGAGTAGCAGCAGCTGAATAGTTCCAGAAGGGACTGTGAAGAGTGGAAAGTACAGAAGAATTCCAGGAAGCCACCAAAAATGAGTGCTTCCCTCTCCCAAGGAGGTGCAACACTATGAGCTGAGGGTTCCAACAGTCAAAGCTCAGAGCTATAGTACGACCTTCTGAGTGCTAGGTAGTTACTGTACTTGAAACTCAGCACTGTAACATTGAATGCGGGGGTCCTGCCAAGGTAGGCTTAGAGATGCTGACATTTTGACACTAAGGGAGCTTCTATCTAAACAGAGCAAATGACCCATAGCCAATAGGTGATAGAACAAATAACTGTCACTATGGTGACAACCCCCAAATAGAAAGGACACCTGCAGCCCAGAGTCCTGACTTAGCAGCTTGTCGTCAAGATCAGCAGCATGGACATATTTCACACATCTGCTCATTCTGTTGGGTGTCCAGTGACCCCCTGTCCCAATGACAAACAGAGAGGATNCTACTTCCAAGGCCTGAAAGCCACCTTCCAGGAATAACACCTCAGTGTCCCAGCCTCCGCTCAATCCAAGCACAGGANAAACAGTGTGGAAGGAACATGCATGGGAAGTTTTAGTTCCCCTGGAAGCCTTGTGGCTGAGTGCTTCCTTTCAGCATTCAAGCCTAGTATCAGCTACTCTGCCACTTGCAATCATGAGTCCTCACCAAGCCCAGGGCAGTGAGAAGCACCATTCTTGCTCCATCTTAAGGAGGCAACAATAACCCTCACAGCCTAAATAACAATTGTGTTTTTTTAAATAACAAAGCCAGCATGTGTTGTGCGGCAAGTATGTGTATCACACAACAAAAATGAACTTCTTGAGTTTCATAACAACCTGAGAGCAGGCATTGTTGCTCCATCTCACAGGGAAAGGAATGGGCTAATACAGGATGAGTATCTTGCGAGAGTTTTTATGACTAACGAAAGAAACTTGGTGTCCTGGTTAGCTGATAGTCTGACACAGCCCAGAAGCATCCGAGAAGAGAGTCTCCACTGAGGAACTGCCCAGGTCAGACTGGCTTGTGGGCATGCCTCGAGGGATTATCGGGATTGTTAATTGATGAAGGAGGGCCCAGCCCACTGTGGGCAGAACCATTCCCTGGGCAGGTGATCTTAACCAATAATAGGAAAGCTAGCTGAGTATAAGCCAATCATGGAGCTGGCTCCGTGGTTCCTGTTGCACTTCCTTAGCTGTGAAGTGAGTTGCTTGATCAGAGGTAATGCTGTGCTAAANAGCAAGCAGGCCTGCCTGCCTTCAACTTCTTGCCTCAACTTCTCTCAACAAAGAATGGGGATCTAAAATTGTAAGGTGAAACGAACCCTTTACTCCCCTAAGTTGATTTTTATCACAACAACAGGAATAAAACTAGAATACTTAGATATATCTAAATCCTTTCTTTCCTTTAAATCTCACCGGCCTTTCAGAGCAGGCTAGGCCTCGGGAGAGCTGACTCTATTGCATGCATCCCCCAACTTGGGATGTTAGAAGTAAAAAAGGACTTTTAAGAAGCTAGCCAGACCAGCCTCACTCATGCTCCTGCCTTGTCCCATCAGCAGCCACTACCCAGCCACCCAGCCACCCAGCTTGGCTATGTTCTTCTCAATCATCTCATTTCCTCCCTCTCCAGCGGCCATATTTTCACAGGTTAGCACATCTGACACAGAAAGTGNATTCCTGTCAATGCACTTCAACTCCTGCTTTCTCTGCCGGCACTGTTAGGANATCAATAATGCATCTTGNAATCAAAGGAATCCNAGAATCAAAAGAAACAATGCACATCTAAGCAACATTCAAATGCCGTCTACTTAAAGCTGAGCACAGACCTCACAGGACTGTCAATGTGAGGAACAAGGAGCCAAATCCCTCCTTCAGATCTCCCAAAGAATCCTTCCAAGCACACCNGGTCCCACATGAAGACTCGCCCACACAGCCCCTAGTCTAGCTGTAACTCATACATCCTAGGCTTGGCACCCTTGCATATCTGCGGGGCTAATGAGAAAAGAATCCCAACCCCACATCCCAATTGTTCACATATAACATNCTAATGAGTACCCATCACACTGGAAAAACATGGACTAGACATCTGATTATCTTTTCTTTTGCCAGATCCATTCATTCCTATAATAGGTGGCAGATATTAACAAGGTACTGAGCCAACCTGGGCACTGTCTTCTGGTGCAAATCACACGGGTGAATAGCCNTGGGCACCTACAANAAGAGAAGTTACTATAAAGCAGAAAAATGATGCAAATGACTGCATGGAGTGGCTTCATGGAGCTGGAGGATGGCAGCATCATGTTTTGAGGTGGAATAGGAGGATATCAGACAGACAGAAAGGAAGAGGAAATTCTAACTTGTTAAGTGCAATACCACAGCCTAAGGAAACTGCTCATTGTGGAAATGTGTGTTGTTCTACCTGGCAGTGTTGCTACATCCAGAAGTGTGAAGCAGTAACTATACGTTATTTCAAGGCACCAAGTCTGTTTCCATCTATAGCTGTGACCAGATGCAAATGTGAAGGTTTGCATTTAGGAGGCTCTNGACCTGGAAGTTAAGTGACATGGAAGGATGAGGCTTTGCAATCCGGGGACTGATGGCCCAGGGTCCTGCCTCTTCCCTTGTCAGCCTCAGGTAAGCTTCTCACCTTTCTGAACCCAGGTATTCTCATTTTTAAAGCTTGCTTGCATAATAAAAGTAGCCTCAAGCCAGGCATGGTACCTCCACACCTAGCACTTGGGAAGGGGAAGAATGAGGACCAGAAGTTGGAAGTCATGGCTNTGTAGCAGTCAGTTTGAGGGTAGACTGAATACAAGAAACCTTGTCTCAAAAATAAATAAATAAATACATTTACAAAAGAGTAACTTTAGGGGACTGCTGTCAATTAAACCTTCTAGAAAAAATGGGTAACTGATACTTCTTTTGACATTTTTTTTTT
>LZPO01008019.1:97819-126279 GCA_001675575.1 Neotoma lepida
AAGAAGAAAAAGAAGATGAAAAAGAAGAAGATGAAGAGAGGAAAAGAGAAAAAAATAGATACATCAGAGCCTTAGACATATAATGGAAATAACAGTCTTGGAGTCCGAGTCGACTATTTCAGAAAAAGCAGAAAGTAGCTCCCTATTGCTTTTGTAAATAGTCCTTAATTGAACTCAGCGCTGGTGTCATTAGCAGCCTTCTGCATCTATCCAGGCTGGAGACTGCTCTCTAGGTTGCTGCCGCAGAGATGTTTACATATCCATGTTTTAACTCTAGACAGGACTTTCAGACTGTGAATTACTTATTCCACTATAATTGTAGCTGCTAGGAAACTGCCTGGGGCCATTTCAGGGAATGAGAGATGGAGAATTCCCCTCAAAGCCAACTGTTGCCACCCTAGAATTAACAACATTAACAATTATCAGCTAACATTTACATAGTGCTTTAACATTATGAAACACATTGTTTAACAATATCTTGTCTGCTTTTTTTTAAAATGCCCATGCTAGTTGGAAGGAAAGACAGATATGAAGAATTGCATTTTTAAAGAACCCCCAAGAACTGTTTCCTCCAGGACTAAAATACAAAGCTTTAATTTAATAAGTATTCAGTGAGCATCTACAATGTGCTGGGAACTGTGCCTGGACTCTGGGAATTTACAGTCAACTTGGGGGAAAAGAGATGATAACACAGTAAATAATGAAAACAAATAAATACAAAATCACAACGATAGCCNTGCTACCAGCGCAGTATAAAGTGAGAGGGGGTGAGTTAAAACTGGGGAAAATGTCTCTGAGCTGTGATCAATAAGAACTGATTAAGCAGGGAAAGAGAGAGNAGTGTTTCACACAGAGAACAGCCCTTGCAAAGACCCTGCAGCTCAAGGGGAGTGTAACAGTCAGTTTTTGCTATGTAACAAACCATCCCAAACATTGTTGAGCCCTTGTTCCTGCAGATTGGCAATTGGGGCAGAATCAGCTGGGTGGTCTTCCTCTGACTTCCCCTGGGCTTCCTCATTGTGATGGTTTGCATGAGATTGTTCTTCATAGGCTCATGTATTTGAATACTTGGTCCCCAATGGGTGGTGCTGTTTGGGGAGGTTTAGGAAGTGTTGCAGGAAGGATGTCACTGGAGGCAGGCTCTGAGAATGAAAAGATTCACAATACGTCCAGTCTACTTTCTCTGCTCTGTGCTTGCCATTGAGAATATAAGCTCTCAGCTTCTTGTTCCTGCCACCATGCCTGCTCCTGGCTGTCAGGCCTCCACTTGGCCATCATGGATTCCTTCTGGAACCATAGGTCAAAATAAACTTTCTCCTTCTTATATCTCCTTTGGTTGTGGTGTTTTATCACAGCAACAGAAAACTAATTTATACACTCATACACTGTGGTCATTTCCCAGGCCAGCACGGGTGGTGGCACATGCCTGTTATGGACTGCTTGTCCTCTAGTAAGGTAGTCCAGGTTGCTGATAAAACCAACAGGTACTGAGAGAATCATAAAAGGAAGTTTGCCGCGATGTTCACAGCCTGAGTTTAGAGTGCACACTCATTTCCACCACGTTCTATTGGTCGATGTCTTTTTCCAAAGGACCAATAAGAGACAGAGTCTTGGAAATGAAGAGGGCCAGGGCTAGAGATACAGCTCAATGGCAGAGTGCTTGCCTAGCATACCNGAGGGTGTGGATTTGATCCCCAGCACCATGGAAAAGATTTCCCCTGTGCACAAATCCAAGTACAAACAGTAAGTGTGTACCTAAAGTTTGAATGAACGGAAAGAGACCATACGTGATGCTCTTAGCATGTGCAATCCAGGAAATGCTTTTCAGATGAGATTGGGACCGGTCCTTCTACTTAGGGTTTTCTGTAGCTCTGTACACTTCCCCCTACTCAGTGAGGCCAGGGAGATTTATCTAAAGTGCAAACCCAGGGGCTAGAGATATGGGTTAGCAGCTAAGAATACTTACTGCACTTGATGCACAGAAGCTCACATAGGTACCCGCACCCTCATAAAAATAAATAAATGAACATTAAAAAAATATAAACCTGAACTTGTAATACTGCCCAGTGCTGCCAAGCCTGGTTGATCCTCCCAATCACTAGGCAAACCTTTTCAAAATCTATATACTCTTACCTCTGCTCTAGAACCACTGAATCCACAATTTCAGTCTGGAGAGCTGGGGTGAAGCTATGTTTAAAAGCTGTCCCAAGGAGTTAGAGGTAACTGAGCCAGCTCGGAAGCCACTGGCTGCAGGAGAATCCAGATTTAAAGTTGGCATTGTTGATCTCACCAGCTCAGACTTGGCTGTCT
Organism: Neotoma lepida; assembly: GCA_001675575.1. NCBI lineage: Eukaryota > Metazoa > Chordata > Mammalia > Rodentia > Cricetidae > Neotoma > Neotoma lepida. The sequence continues at coordinate 100,130 of LZPO01008019.1, forward strand.
CTGAGAAACCGTCTTCTCTCTCCATCTACACCACCCTCAGAAAGAGTGTCTATCTTCACTGTGAACCCACTATATCCTGGACTCCTTGACAGATTGGTTTTTTCTTCTTTTCTGACTCAGGATCTAATTATGTTGCTATCATTACTGAAGCTGACCTCTCAACTCATGGTTCTCCTGCCTTAGATTCCCAAGTATTTGGGACTACAGACAGGCAGCACCATGCCCAGTTGTTGCATTGACCTGTTTTCATATTAAATTTATTACTAAAATTGGCCTACTTCTGTGCCATATTCCTAAACCCCTTCCCCACTTCTTTCTTCCACTCTGGGTCAGCTATGAAGTCCTGGAGGGTGACATTGATGATCATGGTATTAACATCCAGCCTCTTTTCCACATAGCCACTCCTCAGGCACTGCAGTGCAGCTCTGATGATCCCCCCGAAGTGTCCCCCTTACCACTGGATTCTAACAAAAGAGAACTCTAGACCCTAACTCTATCCAGTTGTCCTTACTGGACCTCACAGTTGCTGTATCATATCCACTTAAGACATGGCTTTCAGAAGTGAATTAATTCTCCTTCCATGTTGTGAGCCCAAATTTGCTGACTCCTTAAATGAATCCATTATGTTTTTAAACCCAATGCCTGCTTCTTGAACTATACATTTTTCACAGCTCGAAGTGAAAGCAAACCTGCCTCCCCAAAGCCTAGGTTGTCTATGATCTCCGCATCACACTTCCAGTGTTCATTGAGCCATTTCCATTGCTCTAATATCTTTTCATTATTAGGTTTGAGAAGTTGAGTAATTTGCATATGCAGCCAGTGCGCCTCTGGTCCTTACTCATTCACAGTCATGACTCAGCCAGCACATGCTCCTTGTTCTGTTTGCTTTAGCAGGAGCTCACCTCTCTCCCCTCTGAATCTGACCCAGTTATTTTGAGACCCTCAAGATGGTCTCATGTGGTTTCTGTACAGGTCTGCCTTGTTCTTCTGCTCCAGGCCAGCTGCCCTGGAAGTCCTCTCATGAACTATGAGAGTATCAATCTGTCCAGATGGCGTCTCCTAGATTTCTCATTTACAAACTCCTTTTCTCTCATCCTGGCACCTCTTGTCTCCACACCTGTGGGTGTTCTGCTCTTGTCTTTCCTCTGTAAATTCTTCTCTGCCTAGAGTCCCTTCCACAGGAAGGTTAGAAGGGAGCTTTGAAGGGGCTCTGCTCCCTCTATCAGTCACCCTAAACCTTAACATAGCCTGGAAAGCATGGCTAGATGGGTCTAGAGAACTCAGCCATTTTTATTTCTAACACGGAAAGTAAGCTTGTTATCATGCTTCTGAAACGGTAAAGACCACCTGACATGTTTCCCAGGGTTCCTCCTACCCCATTTTGTTCATGCCTCGAGCTGAGACCCAGCAGAGAAAGTTACATAAGCCAAGAAATATTAAAACTCGGAGCCAATCCCACCCTCCTGCAATCCCCAGGACAGCACATCCACAACAAAACAAGCAAATTCCCAACAGCGATAAGCACCTGAATGGCGTATACCTGAAAACTGGAAGACATTTTTAAAGACACCATTGAGAAATTATATTTTGTGATAAGTCATCTCATCTAATTCAGCCAAGTCTTNAATTAGGCAACAGTCAGGTTTCAGCTAGGAGAATTTTGACAAAAATACAGCAGACATTGCTAGAAAACATGAATTAAAAACCCAAACTGTAAATTAAACACATTTTTCCTGGGAGGTGGGGAGGGGAGAGGAAGTAGTTCAGTGTCATTATATTTGTTTGTTTTTGTTTTCCTTTCCAACCAAGCTTCCTTTCTCTGTATGTGGTTTCTGACCCAGGCTTCTCCTTGAACCATGGAAAACATTTCTACCCATAACTCAGTTTACTCATGAGAGGAATGGGCTTCTATGGTGCTTGAACGACCTCTAAATGGAAGACTGTATCGAGCAAGATAGGTGGCTGAATCGTTTCGTCCATTCCTGTGTTCCTGAAGTATAGAAGGAAATTATTAAGGCAACTCCACGTAGTTAACAGGTTTATTTAGGGATTTAGGGCAACTTACAGCCAGTAAAGGGGTTGGTCACAGGATCCAGGAGAGGTGAGGTGCAGTCCAGCGGTGTTCTCTGGAGAACTCTGCTCGGTCTCTCATCCAGCGTCCAGGATCCAGGAACCAAGAAGGCGGGCAAGGACGGATCTCCGGTCTTAAAGGCTCCTGTCTCGGCCTGCCCCAGGGGGAGGTCCTAGGTAGGCGTGGCAGTTACCAGAAGCCTCAGTAGGGGTTGTGCTTCCNGGTCATAGCTGGAACTGNTGCCCACTACACGGAAGGTATATCCAGCAGCTCCTAGCTTCACTGGTCCCACATGTACTTATGAGCACCAGCTGTGTGAAAGGCACTGTTCTTGGCACATAGAGAATAANTGAATAAAATATAGAGGTTGTGCTGTTGTGTGTTGCGAGTTTAGTGTCAAGTTGAGGGTAAGGGGAGGCTTGAGCAAGTGGCTGCCTTTCTGAGCTTTCATGTACTCACTAAGAATAACAAGTATACTTACAAGCTCATGGAAAGGGCCAAGTACACTGCTGGCCTATCCTTAGCAAGTAGAGAAATATTTCTGCCCTTCTGCTTCTCTGAGGGCAGCAGATAATGGAGCTGGACTTTGGCCCAGGACAGTATGGTTAGGCGTCTGTGGAATGAGTGAGTGTCAAGTAGGAGGTAGACGGTGCAGTTGCGGAGAGGCATCTAGACAACCTTTGCCTATTTTCTGCTATCACCCGAACCAATTGTGGANGTCTGAGAAGAGGTGGTGTCAATAAGTAAAATCCATTCCCCATTGAGAGATGAAGATCACANGGACTTCACAGTGTCATTGTCACAACGGAAGAAAATGATGGAAGATCATGTTTTTAACTTATCTGCCCCAAAGAGCCTGCTAATACTTCCTATTCCCAGATCCATGATTTTTGGTTTAGTTTCATGACTCTTTTAGCTTAACCTGTGTGACCATTGGATTGGAGCTTTCTGCTGGAGCCTGGTGGGGTCACTGATGGGTAAATAATGGAAGGCAATGACTACCCCTTTCCCTGATTCTGTTAGTGGGAAATAGTTCAGCAGTGTGGAGTAGAGCCTTAGAGGGGATGCTATAGAAAGCCTGTTTAGGGCTAAACAATCAACCATAACTTACTCTCAGCATCTTGTGCAGCCAGAGTCTCTGCATTCACTGCAAATCACTGGAAAAAGAGGTCCACTGATGAAGGCTGAAAGTGATGACTGTCTATATGTATAAACATGTGTATTNAGANGGGGNTTTGACACTAAGTCCATTAACCTAAATGACAGTNTGGAGCTGTCCCTCNCACCCAGGGCCTATGACTTNCCTCATCATGGGCTTTTGAGCAGGTTAANNGTACCAAGTATGAATTTTTGACTGTGACATGGGCCTCAAATCCAATCAGCAAACAGTTGGTTNTGCCCATACATTCATGCCACTATTGGACAAGTGGATACATCTTGCCTGGTAGATTGGTATCTTAATTCATCATAGTGTGCATACCTGGGGAAGACTGATGATATCTTTTCTCCCTATCACCCTGCATAGCACCCTCTAGATGGCCAGAAGTAAGGAAGTTCCTNTTTTCTGTCATACAACCAAGGTGTGTGGTGCCTTCAGCAATAGTGAAGAATGGCAAAAGTATATATTGTTTGGGAGGTTTNTGCAGACTCCCTGNCCAACAACTCACAGTCATCCTATACCTTCCCTGGGGATTTACTATCTCACAGTTTCAAAGAGGGACTCTNTTTCCAGCCCTGCAGGATATCTCCCTCCAACGCCTTTTGAACATTTTAATGAGTTGCAATTTTTACCTTGGCTACAGGATAATAGATTTCCACATGACTCTTGTATCCCCTTAATTTGGTTAACCCTCACCCAGCCCCTTGTCTTCTCCTCCCACCCCACCTCCTCAAAGCTCAAACCTTTCCATTGTCAGTAGTCTCCCCTCTGTATTACCTACAGTCTCATGAAATCCAGGCTGGCCTCGAACTATTGATCCTCCTGCCTTCACCTCCCAAGTGCTGGGATTGAAGGCATATGCAGCCACACTCAGTTTATAGGGTAGTTTTCTTTGGAGGTGATCCCTGTAAGGCAATCAACAATTCTTGTTTATTTTAGCATCTCTGGTGTGTTTCACTCAGAGAAGCAGCGTCTTTCTGCTTATTAAGATACCCAGAGTAGCCCTGTTGGAGTCATATTCAGAGGGACAGAAGGTAAAACTGGTTGCAAGGGGCTGGAGCATGAGAACAGGAANTCAGTATCTAATGGGTTATAGTTTCCATTTGTCTTCCCTTTAAACAATTGTGAATTTATCCTGTGTGTGCATGAGTGGATATGTGTGGGCACATGCATGCCACAACATGTGTGTGGAGACCAGAGGACAACTTGTAGGAGTCAGTTCTCGCCTTCTACCATGTGAGTCCTAGGGATCAAACCCAGGTTGTCAAACTNGAGCTAACTACCTTTATGTGTTGAGCAATGTTGCCTGCCCAAGTTTCCTTTTGTCATGATATAAAAGTTCTGGTGGTGGGTAGTGGTAATTATTGCACAATAATATGAATGTACTTAATGTCACTGAACTCTGCATTAATGGTAAATGGTAAATTTTATATAATATATAATCTAATATATAGATAACATATAATATATACATATATATGTTGCTACAATTTAAAAACAGGGAGACTTGCATCTGCCTCATTCAGGTTCTAATATCTGCTTTTCCCTCTCTGTGGCTCTTATTTTTGCTAATCTTTTGTGCTATTTGCTAGTTTCTTTATGCTATAGTNTCCTCNTGGAATGTAAGCGCTGGAAAGGCATCTCTCTTTTCTTTGTTATTTTTCTGTACTGACATTTACCAAGCACCAAGAACAGTGCCTGTCACATGGTTGGTGCATAACAAACAATGATTCTGTCGCCTGGTTTACTGGGTACCATTTTCCATTTAGGACCATTTTATTTCCAATCAAAAGACAGAATAACCTTTGCCAGTCATTAGGTTATGGCAAATTATAACTTGCATTCATTTTTATCAGTTCTTTAGGATATATGACAAGTGCTATTTCTAGTTTTGTTTTTAAGCTTCAGAATCACACTTGAAATGCAAATAGTTGAGAAATCTTTTAGAAAGTGAGGAAGGGGCATATAGATGTATATATACATTGTACCAAACTCTTTCATAATAACTATGAATTTGTTTACTTCTCTTTCTAGTTCTGTCAAGTTTTGTCATATATATGTGTGTGCGTGTATGTGTGTGTGTGTATGGCAAAACTTGTGCACATATGTATATGCATAGATACATATATATATATATACATATATACACACATACATACAGATATTGAAAATATAATGAGAAGAAAATCCCTCAGGTACAAAAGAGCATAAAGAATAAATAGTATTTCTATCTTTGTGCAATTCACTAACAGGCAAATTAATCTATAGTAATAGAAGCCAGAAAAACGATGACCTGTTGACCAGGCAGAAACCCAAGGAAGCGTGATGAGGTGTTGAGAAGTCTACATTTTTGAACAAGGAGTTTACACAGATCTAGCTATATTTGACACACATGTAAAATTTGTATATGTAACTCTTTTTTTTTCTTCTTTCTTTTCTTTCTTCTTAAAATTTGAGAGGAGTTCTCATGTAGTCAAGGCTGGACTCAAACTTGATATGCAGTCAAGGATAACTTTGAACTTCTAATTCTTCTGGTCTCCTTTCCCAGGTGCTAGTTTTACAGGGGTGTGCCATCATGCCTGGATTTATATAATGCTAAGCATGGGGTCCAGGGTCTCATGCATGCTAGGCAAGCATCCCATCAACTGAGTTTTACCCCCAGCCCCTGTACATGTAACTATCATAAGTTGCACCTTAATAAAAAGAAAACAAGAATCTAGTAGCACTGAGGACTCCAGGTTGGCAGCCCTGGCGTCTACACCTTAATTAGGCTATTGCTGTGACATGCTCTTGGCTGTGTTTTCGGTAGCCCAGCCTCACTTGGCCTTTAGTTGTGGTGGGAGCCAGTTTTCCCAGCCTGGCTGCTGATTCCTGAACAGCCTGCTTGCATTCCTGCCAATAAATTCTTTGCATGCTCATATTGGCCCAAGCCAGCCTGTGCTGTTTACAGTCAAGTCTAACTGCCACATGAAGGAAGCACAGAGGGCTGGGTGACAGCAAGAACTACCCAGCTCTGAACTGTGGTTCCTTAGCCACTCGATAAAAAGCCTACTGACTACAAGATGTTTTCATTTTGGAAGGTGTGATTGTCATCATACCTGTCATCTCAGCTATATAGTATGATCATGAGACGATTCTGTTGGGATTTCTTAGAAAGTCCACTTCAGCACTTAAAAAAACAGCTCACTAAATTTAAGTTCCTATTGAGTTGTTTCATTAAAATTATTAAATGGCTCTCCCACCCCTCCTTTTTCTGTTCCTCCTGGCCACTGTTGCTCTTTTCACCAGCGTCTGTTTGGTTGGCGATCTCAAGCTTGGCATGTAATCTCTGCAAAGGAAGGTCAAATCAAACAACAAATGTGATTGCGTTTTGCAAATGGGAAGGAAACAGAACACATGAAAGACATTACTGTTAGTTTTTAAAAGGCCGAGGAAATCGGTGCATGGAGTGCTCAGCTGGTCTGAAACATTAACAGCAGTTAAAATGGTGCTTTCCTGTCCTGCCTAATTGCAATAGCCTTAACTGTCACGGGAAACAACCATCAAAACAAAACAAAACAAAAGCATGACATTTCAAACTGTGTACAAGTCAGGACCAACTATGCCATGATGTTTATTGTAATAGAATCATTATTTTGGCTTAATGGGACACTTTGAAATTACAATTAGATCTTTAGAGTCTAGTAGAATAAAAGCACATAATGAAATGACGATAGCAGGTAGATGGGAAGATAATGTTACATAAGGAAATGCTTTCTGTGAGCGCTCTCTGAATCAGAATGTTCATAATTGTGTAATTAGATGCTTCAATTTAAACATGGAATGCAATAAATTCCNCANGTAGCAAACAGAATACCTCTCCNTGGCATTTTCAATGAAATATATCAATGAGACATTGATGTTTTTTATCCCCAGATAACTAGTTTTGATTAGTTGATAAGNTGATGTCTGCAAACAACTCCTTTTACATTGAAACGTGAGCATTCATGGTACTGGTTGCCTTTCTTGTCTTTGCTCACCNTTCTCCTAAGTTTGGTGTCCCAAAGAACTCATGATCCATCCTGGCCTGGGAACTCTGGAGTTTCTTAGTGGCCATTNATGCAATTGCTGGGACATCTTGGGNGGCTTTTACCTATAGCTCAGACTCTTCTGCTTTCTTATTCGCTGTTTCAGTGTCNGAATCTTGGGCTAATGCTCTCACTCTAGGATCTGGACAGATGTCTCTCTCACTCCTTTCTCCCACCATCTTTGTTCATACAAGAGATAGCCATTTCACATATTGTACAATTTTACAAATGGTACAACTCATCTACCTTCTAATCCCTCCATGGAGGCTCTCCATTACCCTGGATTTCTGTTTTATTTTGTGATACTGGGGGTTGAATCCCAAAGGCCTCACTCATGCTAGGCAAATGCATTTTACTACTGAGCTAAACCCCAAGCTCCAGAATATTGTCTTCAATACAGTGTTTAGTTCTTTTTATTTTGAAGATGAGACATGATAGTGGGGATGGTCTCTAAATATGATGGCTAGTGGCAAAGCAGAATCACTATTGGCTAGATCATCTGGCCCTGNAACAAAATAAATACATGAAACCTGCTCAAAAATGACTTAGAACTTTAAGGGATTGACAGTAGGATCAGTGTTTAAAGGCACTTGCCATCAAGTTAGATAACTGTGTTCAGTCCCTGGGCCCCCATGGTGGAAGGAGAGAACCGACTTCTGCAAGTTGCTCTCTGATCTCCACATGAGTACCAAGGTGCACCCCGACCCCTCTACATTAAAAATAAATAAACGAAATACCTTAAAAAAAAGAGGGTGACAGTGGTGCCTGAACACAAGTGTACAGCTTACCTTTATAGGCTGTCTTCAGAGACTACTTTTCCAGCAAGCCAGTTTTGTTTGTATTTCAAACTTCATCTAGCATAGTAGTACCCACNTGGGAGGAGAAGCAGGAGAATCAGGAATTCAGGGTAATTTTTTACTACATAGTGAGTTAGAGGCTAGCCTGGGCTATATTGAGACCATGTCTAAAAATAATGGAAGAAAGGAAGAAAGAAAAAGAGAGAGAAAGGCATTGATGTTTGAGGTATATCTCTTTTCCTTGTTCTAAACCAAAGAGATAANCTGAATTGTCTGGCAGATTGTAATTTAAAAATCAAATGAATTAAAAATCAAATAGATAAAGGCAAGGTTGGAGATTGTGGAATAGGCATAGATAGGTACAATGGGCTTCCTGATTCTGAATCCAGAATAAGGGATTTGCCATCAGTGGCTCAAGNAAAGAGATGCTTCCNGGGGGCACAATGCCTTGCCCCTTAAGTTACTGGTGTGGCTAGTAGCAAAGCAGTTATACCCAGAAGTGTGATTGTTTGGGAATGAGATGACCAAACGCATGTNGGATTTAACGATCAAGGGAAGCGTCATTCCTTAGGGTTAGACTATGATGAAGTGTCTTAGTTAGGGTTCCTATTGCTGCAATGAAATGCTATGACCAAAAGCAANTTGGGGAGGAAAGGGTTTATTTGGCTTACACTTCCACATTGCTCTTCATCTTCAAAGGAAGTCAGGATAGGAACTCAAACAGGGTGGGAACCTGGAGGCTGGAGCTGATGTAGAGGCCATGGAGGAGTGCTGCTTATTGGCTTGCTTCCCATGGCTTTCTCAGCCTGTTTTCTTATAGAATCCAGGACCACCAGCCCTGGAATGGCACCACCCACAATAGGCTGGTTCCTNCCCATCAATCACTAATTAAGAAAATGCTTTACAGCTACGTCTCATGGAGACATTTTCTCAATCGAGGTTCTCTCCTTTCAGATAACTCTAGTGTGTGTGTCAAGTTGACACAAGACCAGCCAGAACATGAAGGGACTCTTCTCTAATGACTTGAAGTTTCCTCTCTGGCTCTTGACTCTAGCTCAGGATAAAGTAACCCAGACTGCAATACGGTAAGAATTGGAAGGACTAATTATCTTGTGTCTTGAAACTATTATTGGTCATTGTCAAGGTGACAGTGAAGACTAGCCATCACAGCCTTCTTGTGAAGGCCCCCTTTCTTCCTTCCATCTCCCTCCACTATGCTCTTAACATATTTCATTGAGAGCTGCATAGATCAGTAATTTGCCATGTTTGATTTTAAATGAAGGTATACTGTTTTGAAATAAACTAACCCATGGGCTTAGCCAGGCTTTGAGACTCAAGTCTCCTCTTTTATATACTATTCCTGTTGGCCTTGGTGACTCCTAGAGAACCTTTACAGTGTATTTCAGCTCTATATAACACAGCTGGAAAGCCACCAACTAGAATGGGGTCAACAGTCTCATTCTTCATCTTTCTGATGAACTGGTCATCTAATTCTATCTTCTCTCTTTTCACCTGTTTTTCTCCTGAAAAATTACCTNGACCTTCTCAAAAGCCATGGAGGCATCTCCATCATTTAGGTAAAAGCCAGATCATTCTACTTTCATANGCAATGTGTTTCACAATCTAGTCCAAATCAACTTGGCCAGTTCTGACCTACATGTGAAGGAAAGGAAAATGCTGGTTAAAGGGGAGACCAGTGGATAGGTCTTGAAAATATCCAGGTATATAGTAAGCCCTGCAGGGACAGTGGTCCAAGGCTTCNGGCTTGGTTTGCTCACCCATTTAGTCATTCATTCATTCATTCACAAATACTCAACCATCTGGACATTTCTCTAGAGGTCAAGGAATGGAATTAGATGATTTTTAATACTTGAACTTACACTCTCCTCAGGACAAGCAGACCATACTCAGACAACAAAAAGGAAAATATATATATTATTTTTGGTATTGAATAAGTGCAATGAAAAATAATCAATCAGCAAAATGTTGAGAGNTATTGTAATTTAAGATAAGGTTGCTTTTATGATGGTGTCTAAGAAGGCCAGGTCATAGTGAAGCCTTATAGACCATCAGAAATCTCATGTTTGCTGACTACTAAATAGAGACATGATACTTGAGCAAGACACTCACTTATGTATCCAGCTTCCCTTCTGAATTGTAATAGTTCCTACCTCAAATAATTGTACATGTTAGAAGAGATCATGAGTGTAAGGAGGATCCAGATTAGTTTATTCTTCCCATGAAAAATTTAAATGCCTGCTACATGCNACCTAGCCCATAGAAATGCACACACTGGGCTGTATTACAAGCNTTGAAAGGAGGGAAATNGAACTGAGAGTATTGGTATATATTGTCTTTGTTTCTTTGCCTGTTGNCAAAAATACTCTGACAAAAGCAGTTTAAGGCAGAAAGGGTTTATTTTGGCTCATAATTCAAGAGTGCAGTTCATCAGTACAGGTAAGCCAAGGTAGCTGGTCACATTGCATCCACAATTGGAAAGCAGAAAGTGATGGATGTTTGTGCTTAGCTCACTTTCTCTATTTTATATAGTCCAGGATCCTGTCCAAGGAATGATACCACATACTGGGGGCTGGCCCTTCTATCTCAACACAATCAAGATAATTCCCCACAGGCCAGGNGGTCCATCTTCCAGGTGATTTTAGATTCTATCAAGTTGATGGTTAATACTAACCATCACATCCGCAATCCTAGCACTCAGAAGGCTGAAGAAGGATCATGAGAATAGAGAGANGCAAAGAGAGAGATTGGCAGGCAGTATATCATATATGAACACTTCCCAGTAGTAGCTGTCAGAACCTGGGCCTGATTTACNGAGGACTATGGAAATGATACCAGTTCATGGGTAACTGTAGATCATTCTTTTGTTTGCCACCTCATAGCCTTACTTGTCATCAAGAGTCCACAATGTTCACTTGATATGAGGTCATTAGCTACAATGAAGTCCCTGAATAGCTTGCAGAAAACTTGAAACTAAATAATCAACAACACAATGGCCAGTAAGAGCACAAAGATAAAAGACATTGGTCCTACCAATTTCCACTGTGTTGCAGACTGAATTTCTTTATCCTGAACTAGAGGCAGGAGCCAGAGAGGAAGCTTCAAGCCGTTAGAGAAAATCCCTTCATGATAGCCTAATCCTGGGGACCGAAGCTTCCCTGGACCATCAAATTCAACACCCGTGTTTGGGTCATCTAATCCCAAAACAATGCACTGAGCCCCTTGGGGTGATATGTGGCTGCCTATGATGATTAGGGGGCCGGGACAAAAGCAAAACACTCCAAAGAAGCCTTTAAGGTTTTAAGATTGTCATGTCTCCTTCAGAGAACTATCGGAACTCAGTTTCTTTCCAGATCAACCAAGCTAAAGAGTGGCCACTAAGCATTTGATGTAGTGCTAGCCATTGGAGTATAAAGCTGGAATGGACAGAGCCCTTGCCCTTGAGGAACGTGCTGTCTGCCGGGTGAGACATACATACAAATGATGATGATGCTCCCTGACAAGGGTTATGAAAGAGGCAGGCGTGAAGTGCTATGGGAATGCAGCTAAGAAGCCATCACACCTCTGTGTGTGTGTTGTGTGATACTGTCTGTGAGTTAGTAAGGGCTGCTAATGTTGCAAGATACCATTGACTGTAAGCTGCTCTCTGATTTAATATCAATGTTATAGATAGTGTCAGTTGTCANCTTGATATACCTGGAAAGAAGGAAACTTAACTGAGGAAATACCTCTGTCAGATTGGCCTGTCGACATGTCTGCAGGACATTTGAATTGTTAACTGATGTAAGAGGGCTGAACCCACTGTGGATGGTGCCATCCTTGGGCAAGAGGGCCTCCGATATATAAGGAAGCAAGTCAGAGGAAACAAGCCAGTAAGCAGAGTTCCTTCCTTCGTAGCCTTTGTTTCANTTCCTGCCTTGCTTTCCCTCACATGATGGACTGTAACCTGGAAGCCGAGTAAACCCTTTGCTTCCCAAGTTGCTTTTGGTTATGGTTTTATCCCAGCAACAGAAATCTAACTAGAACGTTGTGGTTTGAATGAGAAATGTCCCATAGGCTTGTGTATTTGAATACTTGGTTCTCCAATGGTGGCACTGTTTGGGGAGGTTTAAGTGGCACAACCTTGTTCGAAGAAGTATATCACTTGGGGAGGGCTTTGAGATTATATAACCACACCCTACTTAGTTTGCTTTCTTTGCTTCATGCTTGCAGTAAAGGATGCAAGCTCTCTGCTTCCTGCTCTAGCTGCTACTGCTACCTGCTGCCATGTCTCTTGACCATGATAGACTCTTAACCCTATGGCACTGTAAGCCAAAATAAATTCTTTCACCCAAAGTCAGTTTTGGTCTGTGTTTTATAATAGCAACAGAGAAACGAACTAATACACAGAAAATAATAACTTTTGAATAAACAATAAAAGGTACAACCATGCTAAATGGTCACAGCAGTTGAAATGAATTCCAATTACAGAACATGAAAATGCATGGTTATGGTTAGAACTGTCTTTATGTTATGTGGGGGATTCCTATACCTGGGGTAGGTAGAGGATGCTGGGAAAGTCTGTCTCAGCATCAGTGATGGGTGTTATGGTCTTAAGGACCCCATTCAGAGCTTAGAGGTATCTGTAAAGAAGGGCTCCCTAGGCAGGGAGTCAAACATAGGTAACCTGCACTGGAGGTATTAGAGGATGGAGGAGCTACCCCCAGAATGTCTTCTTAGAGGATATAGCCACAGTTGTGAGAAACTTGTAAGAAGCATCTCCATTGGATGCTTGTGGAGGTGTGGGGATGGAAAGATCTCCTAAAAGCCTCCTCAGATTGTGTGGTGGTTTGAATGAGAGTGGCCTCCATAAGTTCATATATTTTCATACTTCATTGCCCAGTTGGTGAACTGCTTGGAAGGATTAGGGGGTGTGACCTTGTTAGAGTAGTTGCGTCCTTGTTGGAGGAGATGTGTCACAGGGGATGGGCTTTGAGGTTTCAAAAGCCCATGCCAGACCTAGTCTCTCTCTCTCTCTCTCTCTCTCTCTTCTCTGTCTCTGTCTCTCTGTCTCTGCCTCTATCTCTGTCTCTGTCTCTCTCTGGAGCAGGATATAGTTCTCAGCTACTTCTCCAGCACCATGCCTGGTGCAAGCTGTCATACTCCCTGCCATGATGATAATGGACTAACTCACTGAAACTGTAAGCAAGCCCCCAACTGAATATAAGAGTTGCCTTGTATGAGTTATAACTCCTTTATAAAAGTTGCCTTAGTCACAGTGTCACTTCACAGCAATGGAACAGTGACTAAGATAGGTGGGTACCTTGTTTTGGGACCAGGTGTTATTTCATAAAGTGTGATGTGCAAACCCAGGCTGGATTGCTGTGATAACGGAGGACAGTTGGTCATCAGCAGGTTCTTTCCCAGTCCAGCCTCTCTTCTTTCAAGGAGTTCAGAATGAATATTTAAAGAATATCTATTTAAGGAGAGTGAGGTTGTTTAGCTGTCTGGGAGACCAACAGTTTCTTTCCAGCCCTGGTTGAAAGACAATGTTCAGAAACAACAGCCAAAGCCATTAGTGTCCAAGAGATGACATCTCAGAGGCTGAGCTGAAAGAGGCTGCAAATTCAGGGCCACCTGGATCACCAGAGCAAAGCAGGTGGATTCAAAACAGAATGGAAGATAGCAAGTGATGGAGCCTCCTGAAAGGGGTATTGCAGGCACAGGTGGCCTCCTGCCCCAGAATGCTGGACTGTANTCATGCAAAGATAGTACTTCTGATCATCAATTGGTAGATTATCTTTTTCACGGCCAATTGCCCAAGACACTGCCTTTATTAGGGGATTATGTATATGCATGTCTACATAGATACATTTGTGTGTGTGTTTGTGTTTGAAGCTGAAGAGACATGAGATAGAGAAGGAGCAACATATGGACACAAAGGCCATTTTGGTTCACAGCTTCCTGGAGGCTACCTTGAGTGAAACGGGATCCTTGGATAAGGAGGATAAGGATTCTTGGATAAGGAGATGGCAAAGGCTCTGAGAACACAAGACTAGGAATCCCATAGACTTTTGGTTGGATCTAGATTTTGACACTGGCCCATTGGCCCATGTAACCTTGGGGGAAGTTTACCGTTGATCATGTGACCTTGTACAAATTCAGTCTCCTGATCTGCAACCCCTATTTTGTAGAACTATTGACAGAATTAAGCAAGATATGATCTTAATTTCATTATGGTAGGCACAAGGCCCACCCCTACTACCTATCTCAGAGGGTATAACATTGCATTGCAAATGCTTAGTGAGCAGTGCTTGTCATTGTTGTGATAATTGCATTAACATATTTATATTAGGACTCACTTTTGGACCTATGGCTCAAATTAAATCTTTAAAATAACAGTAGCAGTCAGTAGGCCAAAGACCCTGTTATGGACTTCCAAGTACAATTACCTCTCATTGAAATCCAAGGTCAAGTGTAAAGGCTCAGCCAGGTTCTATTGTTGATCTTTCTGGGACAATTTCCTACCCAATTAACAGAAGTGGGGGTTCTCAAAACAGATTCCCTTGCCTTCAATAGAATAACTCACAATGTAGAGGATCAGGGGTAAACACTGGATCCACATTCCCAGGAAAAGGAACATTCTCAAAGCATATTTAGCTAGGATTTCCTTACTGTTCTTGTCAAGGCCCACTCCCTAGTGCCCATGATGGAAGCATGATAGATACTGTCTAGTTCAGCACTGATGNAAAAGTAAACAGAGCAAATCTTGCATTTGTTTATGCNTCTATTTGATAGACACACATGACCCAGACAAGAATTCTTAGCCAGAGGATGATACTTCCAGCCTGCTCATATAGAACCCTTTATCTCTCTGGAGAGAATAGGTTCTAAGAGGTAAAATGTCAGCCATGTGGGAAGGTAAGAGGAAGGGACTCCCACTAAAAGTGGAAGGGAAAAGGAGAGGTGGAAAGCTAAGCCAGTCTCCACCATAAAGAATGGAGAGGAGCCAGATCAGGAGAAGAGAGGATGCCAAAAGGAAAAACAAGCAAGCTGGAGGAGTTTGGCTATCTGTCTCAGGGTTGGCGAGCAGCACTCAGGACACTTCCAGAGCCTGAGAGAATTTGGGAATGGGGATGGGTGGGGTATCTTGCGGGAGTGTGCCAGTGAGTTGTATATCCCGTCTCGTCTCTTTCCTGGAGAAACAAAGATGGAAATGGGATTGTCTTTTCATTATGTTAGCTGCTGGTCTGTGCTTCTTTCCATTCATCTGTGCCCAGAAACAAGACCCACAGGACCCCAAATTTACAAGCTAATGAGTTACTAATGAGCATTCACCGAATGGTAGGAGCTGGGTGAGGAAATCAGAAATAGTTAGAGACGTATGCAAAAATGCTATTGATGGAATCTAGCATGGCTTCACAGAAGCACATCTGAGCTGGGCCCAGAAAAGGAAAAGCCTTTGTGGAGCTCATAACCTAAAATAAAACATGAATGTGTGTCTATATGCAANTTAATAGTAGCACATGGCATGAGATTTATCTAATGAACATACAGATAAGATGCATTGTTAACACAGAGGAAGGAGGGGCTGAATCTGCTCCTGAGAGCATTCACGGGTAACATGGTCAATAATCAGTGTCTACAAGGGTGTATACAGTTCTCCAGGTCAAGACTGTGAGGTAGGACATCAGATTCCAGATAGAGGGAACATTGTATGCAGCCTTAGGGAGGCCCCAGTCTCTTGGTCTTGTGTGTAGACTGCAGCTTCTGAAGCTTGATCCTGCCCTGTCCATGTCTTGAGCACTGGTTCTTTATGTTTCACTGGTGGACAGAAATGACCCAGAGTATGCCTCAGTGAACAGCCCTCTCAGTGGCAGGACACCTAGTTACTTTGTGAGGAAGAGCAATAGAAGATGGTAAAGTGACCTTCTCAGAAACTAACCCTACTGGGGTTGTCTCTGCATTTCTACCTGGATAAAGGGTCTGTTATCCATCTCTCATGGAAAGCAGTTTCTGAGCTCTGTAGAAGCTTCTCGAAGCAGGTTCAAGTGGCGGACCATGAAAGTGGCAGATCATAAAAGTGGCAGGCCATGAAAGCAGCACACATTTGTGCTGTCCTTGGTTCAGAGTCCTAGCTCCTGGTCATTGGGATAATTATTATGAACATGAAGGGGAGGCAGGCAGGAATTGTCAGGTGAGATATGATTGAGCTGGGTCCTGAGGCTGGGAATCACTTGATATGCAAATGAGGCATGGTAAAGAACCTCTCTCTGGCCAGNTGTGAAAGGGGTATCATCTGATTTTTGGGAGCTGGGGGACTAAGTGGGAACATATCCTCCTGCTGCACCATGAAGCGGGGAATTGGCTCTGTTCCACAGTTGAGCACTCTGAGGCCTGGCACGTGGTAGGTCCTCAGGACATGACAGCATTAGTTTATCAATGTAGCTGTCACCATTACCCTCAGCATCCCCACCCTGTGCACTGATGTGAAAAAGGCACAGGCAGGTAGGTAGCTGCTGCCTGGTTTGCTGCTATTCCCTGGTACTTGAGAGTAGCGCCTGCACATTGAGACCCTCAGAGAAGGTTTTCTCTGAGGATGGGTTCTTCCTTCCTTTATTTATTGCGTCTGACTTTGGAGAAGCCAATGACTCATATGTGCTCTGTTCTGCATGACTTTGAACCGCATCTGTCTCTGTCTCTGTATCTATCTCTCTATCTCTGTCTCTGTATTTCTCTCTCTCTCTCTCTCTCTCTCTCTCTCACACACACACACACACACATACCACATGCACATGCATGACTATGGGTTCCTAAAGTGTAGGGACCACTTCTTGATCCTACTGTATAACTCTAATGCTTAACACATCAAGGGAGAGGTTAAATGCATGTTGGTCATGTTGGTTGAGTTGAGTTGCTGGAGTCAATGCTTAGTATTTCGGTCTCACTTGTCCTCAGCCAAAGCCCTCTCTGCCAAAGCCAATAGGATCCTTGTCAGACATCCAAGATTGAACATATCCCTGAGTGCTTTGTAAGCAGGATAATTTGTCTCTTTTGGGGAGATCATGTCAGTCCCTCTTCTCTGGAAATAGTTATTTTTAGAAATCTTGGCAGGAAACAAGTCCAACTGGAACATGACTTGGAGTGAGGAGAAGAAATAAGCTAGAAAGTGTCTCTTGCAATAACCTCTTAGCTACATCTCTGAAAATGGAGTATAATAATGAAGGTCACCAGTATCTTCCCTGCCAACAGTAGAATTAAGTCATCTTCATCTGTGGCTGCAGGTATCCCAGGGACCTGGCTGAAGATGGTGCCATTTATCCTGTAGGTGATTCAGTGAAGGATCCATCCTACACTACCGTCACAACCATTGAATTACCCTGTGCCTCCATTATAAACTTTGGTAATCCTCATTTTGAAGCCGTAGGATTGAGGCTCAGAAAAGTCAAATAGCACACTCAAAGTCACACAGCATCACACATCCATAGCCAGAGACCCTAACCACGGCACGCACTTTCCCCTTCTTTCACTCTCTTTCTCTCTTCCTGGGGAGAAGTTACTACAACAACTCTCAGACCNTGTTTTTCAGGGAAGGGAGTGAGAAAGCGTTTCCTAAGCCCTTGAATATGTAAGTAATACAAGAGATGGGATTTACAAGGAGATATTCTTGGTCATTACCAAAGAAGGAGTAAAAACACAAATCAGGCATTATTTATTACTCTCAATAATTCCATTAGGTGGTNAGTGTCATCATCGTCCCCCTTACTTAGGTGAGGGAATATGGGGAGGTTAAGTGGCTTCTCCAAGTCCAAGAAGAAACATCANGGAGTGAGGTCAAGGAGGCAGGATGCTTGCGCGACAAAGCCATCACCTCTCTGGCTGGGAAGGAGTCTTCCTGCTCCTATCACAGTTTTCCAGACCTCTTGTTAATCTGTGCTATCAACTGGTGTATTTCTTATTTCTCCAAATTTCAGACCTCATTTGCATTGCAACTTGCCTCCATGGTACGTCAACCATGCCTTCAAATGGAGACTTGTGCTCATTCATTTGGCAAACTTTCATTGGATTCCTGAGTTTTTTAACAGGCATATGGTTGGAGATTAGGAGGGGCTCTAAGGAACAGAGAGATGTTGGAGGAGGATGTCATGCTAATCCAAAGGAACTAGTGAAGACCTAAACCAAGCTGATATTGAATTTAGGGAGGAGGAATGCAAAGTGTGAAGGATCTGAGACCAGATTTGCATTGAGTGAGAGGCAAGNAGTCTANACTNTGTCCCCCTAGGTTAGCTGTGGTTGGTGTCAAGTGCCACCAGGTCCCTGATGATAGTTTTCCAGTAAGTGGGCCTATGCTTCTGCAGAGCCACCTAGCTGCTTCTGGGTCCTTCCGGGTCTTCTGGGCACAGAGACCAGTAAATTGGACAGACACGGAATTACTGTAACACACAACATGAGGAAGACAGGGATGTTTCTTTCTTTCTTTTTTTTTTATTCTTTCATGTGATAACATGGAAGCCATTTCAGTTTGTGTTTCATTAGTATATCACCTGTCTGACTTCTTCTGATCTTCCTTTTGAGCAAAACAAATACCCTAAAGGTCACACTGTACATTTCTAAGATTTGAACTCAAGTTGTCTGACAGCAGAGTCTGCGCCATCAGCAAGTATACTTTTCTGGGTGGTCATTAGGCCTCTGACCTGTACTCTGCAAGCATAAAACATTTATTGAGTGTCTATTATGTTCTAGGCACTGTGCCTAGACACAGGGGCAACAGAGATAAAACAGACAGGGTCCNTGGTCTCTGGAANAGCAGAGTCTGATGAGCAAGGAGAATGGACATATTTAACCCNCATAACAATCTCCATGATCATGGCAAAAGCAATAGTCAGTGGAGGCATAAAGGAGGGGAAGGGCTGATGAATTCAGCAAGAACTCCCTCAGGAAGGGTGGCTGAAGTTGGCTTTAATGGAGATCAATCAGATGGATGTGGGTATGTGGGAAGTGGTGGGTTGGGGAAAGCAGGCCCAGATGGAACAAGCCACTGGTACAAACGGGTATGGCAGGGAGACTGCCATAGGGTCTGGCAGGAAGAAAGAGAATAGAGACCTCAGAGGAGCCTCGTGGCAGAGGGCACTGTTTATGAAACAGCTGTAAGACCATTCCCTCTCCCAAATCTATCCACTACCAGGGAACCACTGGTAACGTACTCATTCATATGCTGACAAAGTGTAAAAGAACACCAGCAAAGAGCAGTCCCACTAATGCAGTCTTTAGGCTACAGGTGTAAATACCCAAGACAGAAAATAGACAAAGGTGATCCCTGGAAACCCCTAGCACTCAGGTCCAATCAGCACTGCAAGAAGTCCTCCTCGGCCTAGCAACTCTAGGACATTTGTCATTTCCCCATTCACCTAATAAAATCATTACCTGTTATTTCCACCTTCTCAACATTTCGTCATCCTGCTCTGAGGAGCGGTGGTGTAGCCCACCCCAGCTCCAGTCATCCAATTATGCTGAATCCAAGGAGAAGACAGCAGTATAGCAACCTGCCAGCAGAGCCCATGTTTACTCAATTCTGTAGCCTTGCAGTACTCACCTTTGGAAATGACATTTGCATAAATTCACAGGCACTTTGAGCAGAGTGACAAGCACAGTACCAGTTATGCACAGACTCGGAATTCNAAATTATTCCTGGGTGCCTGTGCTGACTGTCAACAGCACTCATGCAGCATTCATGGAGCAGCCACATGGTCTGAGACATTTTGTGGAGAGCTTGTTGGAGGTAGCGAATGAGGGGAAAAAAATGAATGGGGTAGTGTAGCAGCCAATGGAAGCTGCCCTGGCAGGGNAGAGAAAGAAAATGTATATGATTATGACTTGGACAGGCATGCTGAGGCCCTTCAGGGAGTATGACTTTGAGATTCAGAGGTCTAGGGAGTCAGCAATGGCTTTTGGATNGNTTTACCGAAAGTGAGTGGCCAATAGTTTACGCAGCAAACGTGTGCTAGCTTAGGGATGATAATTCTTCTATACACTGGAAATTTGTTGATAACGTCAAAGAGGACAACATACATGCTTTCGTGGAGTTTGTGTCCTAGCCAGGAGGAGGAGGGCAGATTAAAATGTAAAAGAACCAATGAGCAGGACAAATTGAGGGAAGTATAAGGAAAGAAATCAAACAGACAGGTGCGGGGGCTGATGGGGCTACTGCATATTGAGTGGTTAGAACAAACCAGAAGAAGAATAATGGTCATGCTTGAAGGATTTGGAGGAACAGGGTTCGAGACAGAGGCAGCTGCATGTGCAAAGGTCCTGAGGCAGAACTGAATGCTGGGTTCTCTTGATGCAGTGCAGGGAAAGCAGGGTGGAAGCAGACTGAGCAGAGGCAGGTGAGGCTAGAGAGTGTGCAAGGTTATGTGTGCTTATAGTATGGAAAGAACTGGANTTGACTGTAAGCTCAATGAAAAAATGCTGAGTGTGTTGAATTGGGGGATGAGGAGGTTAGTCCTGGGAAGATGGGATGAGAAGGGGCTCATTACTGGCAGGGAGACAAGTGTGGTTACACTTAAGACTTGTGAGAGTCATATTTAGGACATGACTGTGGGGGCCATTCTGGGGCTGGGAACCCATGGGTGACCAGTGTACCCTGTGCCCCTCAGAAGCATAGTCAGGAAGAAATGCACATTCCAGAAGCTGTCGGTCTTGGCACAGAATCAAAGAGCCACACATAACCATTTCACACTCATCTGCATTAGCTGCAGAAATGCTGGAACCTTGGAGCTTCCTCCTGATAGAATGAGAGATTCGATGGACATCAGTAATTCTGAGAGCACAGGGCTCTGAGAGCCTGTAGCTCCCCTGGAGTCTAGATTCATCTTCACTGGTGTCTACATGGCTGCAACTCACAGTCAGCTGTATTTTTGCAGCCTCCTGGGGACACAGTAAGGAAGGTGGCGGTGGGGAGGACAGGCGGTGGTGGAGGGATGAAGCCTGTGTTGACTGCAGAGATGCTGCACAGTGTCCTGAGAGGGACTTCACCCAGGGGTCCCACTGGGCCAGCCTGTGCATCTCTCCTAAGACAACCCAGCATAGAGGATGGCTCCTTAAGCAAGGGGCTCTTGGGTGTCCCCTTTTTTCTCTCAAGAGAAACAGATCTGAGAAGTATAGATACAGTATTCAAGTTTATTATCTTGAATAGCTTAGCTCATGGCAGATTCATTTTTTTTCCCATTCCCCTTTAAAATCACAATTTTGTGTTCAAACTAGTTGGCACCAGGCCTCACCCCAGAAACCCAGAAACAGAATGTGACTCCAGTCAGGACCTCAGCACCCATTTCTCTGAGCCCTCTCAGTGTTATGTATAGCAACCCCTTCCGCCATGGTTTACTACTTCAGTGGGCTTGAATAGCCATATTATCATCTTCATCACTATTCTTACAGCCTGCAGTGACCTTAAAACTCAGTTCTGAATGCCCCTGTGTGGCACAACATCTCTTGGGAGGAGACTTCTAGAGGAAAAAGTAAGAGTCGTCTGAGGTAAACAGTGGACTTACTCATGTTTTAGCCCATTCTATCAGCTTTTCTGAGTTGCAACCGAACACACTCTATTGGACACAGTGTCCTGGAACTCTATGTATTTCAGCCATCCTGGGAAGAATCAAGGACACATGTATGACTAATACAGAATGAACATGTTCTCTTTCTGCTAGCTTTTCTCCTCAAAGCTGTGACTCTTCTTGGCAAGTGAGTGGATCCCAGTTGGCACCTTCTAATCATAGTACTTTTTGCCATTCTTCTCAACCATGATTTTTTTAAAGATAGTATCTACATTGCCAAACTGTCCTCAAACTCATGGTCTTTCTGCCTCAGCCTCCTGAGTGCTGGTTTTGCGGGTGTGTGCCACCTTACTTGGCCCACTATTCTTGCCTTAGCTATAGAGTGAGGGTGGTTGCTTGTCTTTGTATTGGGACACGGGGATGACATCTACATCAGAAAACAATGCATCAGTGGGTTCCTTGAAGGCACAGTTCCCTGTCGTGCTAAGATCAGTTGAGTGCTCTGTATATAATAGGTGTGCAATACATGCATGGTACTTAAGCAAATGTACACAATTTGGCATTTCATGTACTCTCCACATCTTGCTTTGATCACTGTCTCATNGCTGATGAATACTTGAAGATGAAGTCCTTCCCTTGGGTCCTCCTTGGACCCCTCCTCATCATAGGGACCTACTTTTTTCAGTCATAACTCAGTCAGCCTTTCCTGAGTGCCTTGTGTGGGAGGGGTGCTGAACTGAGTATCATCAGCTCAGATGACTGAGGAACTGACCATGTTTTCTTTCTAGCCCTTGAGACTTGGGTGGCTCCCTCTACATCTTTCTCATCCTCAGGAATGTCTGCATTCCAGCCAATGTGCAAGGTCCCAGATAGGAAGTGCCAGGCTTTGGAGTGGCAGTTTCCATCCAAGAGACAGATGATTATCGCAGATTGACCTAGTGAAGGAGGCATAGGCTGTGGCGCTAAGTGGTTTCCGTTCTTGGTTCAAATCCCATCTCTAGAGTTAAAAATCTTCCCAAATTATTTCAGGTAGTGGATGTGGTGGCAAATGCCTGCAATTTCAGTAATTGGGAATTACTGAAACGAGAAGATCATGTGAGTTTAAGGCCAGCCTGGGCTACATAGTGAGTTTGAGGCTAACCTGGGATATACAGTGAGTTTGAGGCCAACTTGGGCTACAAGAGTGAGTGGGCTATTATACAGCAAGAATTTATCTTAAAAAACAAGTTGCTAAGAGTCTACAAACACCTCCCTAAGATGAGATGAATGAGCTGTTGAGTCCCTCTGGATGGCTGCTGTGCTGCAGGGACGATGCTGTAGAGCCTTCAGGACAGCACTGATAGTGAGTCTTGGAGCTTCTCATCATTGACTCAAGGCTTCGCTGTAAGCAGAGCCTTCTCTCCCTCCCGCCTGTTCCCAAATACCCGGCACCGGCTTCCCAAATTACACACAGAGGCTTATATTAATTATAAATGTTTGGCCAATTGCTCAGGCTTATTACTAACTAGCTCTTACATTTAAACTATCCCATTTCTATTAATCTGTGTGTTGCCGCATGGCTGAGGCTTTACCGGTCCTCTAGCATCTTGCTTCTTGGGCAGCTGGCTCCTGTCTCCCCTGACTCCACCCTTCCTCATTCCAGTCATCAGTTTGATTGTTCTGCCTAATTTCCTGTCTGGCTACTGGCCAATCAGTGCTTTATTAGCAAATGAGAGTAATACATATTCACAGAATACAGAAAGATCATCCCGCAGCACTTCATTCTGCTACCAAGTCAGGTGCTTGCTAGCTTTGGGAACTCTGGGAAGCTCCAGAATATTCTCTGGGTTTCAATTTCCCTACTTGTAAAATAGGGTAGCGCTATGTCCCCCACATGCTTACTGGAGGATTGCTGTTGAGGTTCACATAAGTAGAGATAGGTGAAAACTCCTAAAATGGTGGTTCACAATGATGACAGGAGAGGGAGATGCTGTGAGCAGCCTCATAAACCTCTGAGAAGGCGCACTGAAGGGCTGGGGATGTAGCTCAGTGACAGAGCACTTGTAGTACACTAATTAAAATGGAGCAAACACTCAATACAGTATAGGAAGCAGGCCAGTTTCAGCAATGATGACAGCAAGAAATCTGTAGCACGAGGCACAACAGGGATCTGCTTTAGCATGGAGAGAGTTCGGGAGAAAGGAACCCACAGACGCCACTGTTTGCTCAGTTCACAGGCCCATGGGCTCAAAAGCCTCAGAGGTTGGTCCTGAGGATCTTTCTCAGGGTGTGGTCTGCTAGTAGCAAGCTCTGTGACAAGGGAGATAGTCAGATGGTCAGCTTTTGTCCAGCCTCCCCCTCCCCCACAGTCCCCTTTCCCCAAGGGTTCAGTTGCCAGAACAGGATGGTGGGAATTCATCTTGTATCTGAATGGCAAGTAGGTGCCTGCAGGAAGGAAGGGCTCTGCCAGTAACCAGAAGCTAAGTGGGCATGGGCAGAGCCGGCTCAGGCAAAGCTGGCTTCCTTGGGTGTCATCATGAAAGGGGTGCCTGAACCTTGTCTCTGAAGGCAGCCTNGGGGGAGGTAGCCTTAGTTTCAGTGGCTCCAGGAAGCTGGGTCATGGGATTCTAGTCTCCCTGGGGAAGGGAGGAGTCTTTCCGGAAGGAAGAACTTTCAATCCCTCTCTGCCAAATCCCTTGTCTCCATGGAAATGCCAGAAAGGCCTAAACAAGAGGTCAGCTTCCTTGGAGGAAGGTTGGGCCAACCAGGGCATTGAGATGCCTGCTGGTAGTGTCTCTGTTCTGAGGCACACTCATGAGGCTCCATGTCACCAGGTCCTATATGGAAACGTTAGTGGCCAAGGGAGTTAAATGTTGCTCAGGGCATCCCAGAACAAGCCTCGGACTATCTGAGATCATCTGGGATCTGGAAGTAACATGGCTTGTCTAGGCCACATAGGACGTTCTGTAGACTAGGATCAAAGTCCCATCTTGTGTACCTCCCACTAATTCAGAATAACCCTCCCTCTTTCCCTCTCTCCCTCCCTCCCTCCTTCTCTCCCTCTCTTCCTTCTTTCCTTCCTCCATCAGCAGTGCTGCCCCTGGATCCTAACTTGCTGAATGTTTCTCACGNGTCAGGCCCAGCACTAATCCCTTTCCACATGACCTTGTTACTGCTCAGTCCTTGAAGGTACCCATAGCATCTCTGGTATGTAGGTAAGGTAATGATCTTAGGAACTCAAGTGTGTTGGCCAAAGTCCTAGAGCTGATAAATAGTTGATCTGTTCCATAGGCCTTGAGCATCTGGCAGGGGACCCAGACCCAAGAAATATCACTCCATTCCTTCAATTTTAGGGTCTTCTGCTTCCTTGAATGACCCCACTCACTGGCCCTCCCCTCTGTGTCCACAGTGGCTCCAAATCTCTGTCAGCCTCTGATGTTTAAATGTGTATCTTGTTGTAGAACAAGACAGCAGGGAAGAAGCCCAGGGCCTTTTTCAAAATAGCTGTCTGATTAATAGGAGAGTTCTGCTTTGATTGCCAATGTAATATAGATGCTGCTTGCAGAATGCTGAGAGACTCAAAATAAATAGACAGAAGGTGGAAAATAAACCCTTGTATGTTTCCTTTGGAAATTGTGCATGACCTTGTCTACTTACCCACTGACGATTTTGATGGTTTCTCCATCAATTTGCTTAAGAACAGCCCTGGCAGCTAGCTTCTTCACTTTCCAATTTCTTGTTCGGTTTTGCATCTTACACAGTGGTTTTGATGCTCAGTGGTTTCCTAGGTTTAAACAGCTTGGTTCTTGCCCTGCNGATATTTCATCACAGTATGGGGCTGCTGATGGGCAGTGGCAGAATGACAAACCTCAACACTGATTTCAGCAAGTGCTTGTCAAGGTTCTTCTTGCCCAGCTTGACCTAAGAAACAGCAAACTTGTCCTCAAAGGCCCCAACGTTCCGTTCCAGTTATAAATGCTATTGACCGTTTATTTTCCTTTCCTGGGAAGTACAGGGCATTGCTGCAGGGGCTGAAAGCAAGCCAAAGTGCCATCCAGGTTCCAGGAGAATATTGCATCACCCCTCAGTGGGATTTAAAGGCAAATGATC
Organism: Neotoma lepida; assembly: GCA_001675575.1. Taxonomy (NCBI): domain Eukaryota; kingdom Metazoa; phylum Chordata; class Mammalia; order Rodentia; family Cricetidae; genus Neotoma; species Neotoma lepida. Next base: position 125,863 of record LZPO01008019.1, read on the forward strand.
CTGTGGTGTAGTTTCCACTTGGCTAGTGATCTGTAGTGCCTAGTGCAAGGACGGTTTGTGTGGCTGCTTGAAGGCCCTTGATAATGGCAATTCCTTATGGCTGATGTTGGTGTCTATATGAAGTGGTTTCCACCCCAGGAGGTGGGCTGACCCAGTATTAATGGCTTACTTTGAACATGAGAAAGTAGANGATCAGTGGGGATATTAGGGGTAGGACCTGGGCTCCAGTGAGCCTTTCTGGTGAAGGAAGAGACATCCTGGGCCTGGGGAAGGGAGCTATCCTAGAGTTGGAGAATAAGAAGAGGGGAGAAGAAGACACCTCTGGGTATCTACTGGACTCACTTGCTTTGTTTATTTTTCTGGGCCAGTTCTGTGTCCCTGTGTTCCCTAGCATCATTTTCTATCCTTATTCTAGCT
>LZPO01008019.1:145941-157681 GCA_001675575.1 Neotoma lepida
GAACTGGTCATAGAGGTGGTCTAGTCATTGCTAATAATGATTAATGCCACCAAGAATAAGAAGTTATATCTTCAAATAGAAGTAACAAGAGAGAAACCTTTCCACAATATGTTATAGTAANGATGTCAAAAAATACAAAATGAAAGAAACAATATTAAGAGCTGTACAAGGAAAATGCCACTCACAAGGCAAATACATCAGAATCACATTTGACTTTTGAACAAAACCCCCAAAAGTCAGAAAAGGATGAGATGATGTATTTCAAGCTGTGAAAATAAATATCTTCTAACCAAGATTGACGTATACTGCAAAATGGTCTTTTAAAAACAAATGGAGAAGACTGGCAAGATGACTCAGTGGGTAAAGATGCTTGCTGCCCAGTCTCAAGACCCACACTGTGGATGGAAAGGATCAACCTTCTCAAGTTGTCCTCTGACTTCCACATGATGCTGGGCCATGCACATGCCCACACAGCTACACATGAACACATATACACACAATAAGTAAATAAGTAAGTAAGTAAGTAAGTAAGTAAATAAATAAATAAATAATAGAGAAAGAAAGACATTTCAGACAAAGCAAAAACCAAAGCAATTAGTGACCACTAAGCCAGCAATGTAGAAGCTACTTAGAGAAATCCTATCCCCAGAGGAGGAGGGAAGGTGTCAACCATGGAAGCACAAAAAAAGAAATTTCATGAGAGNGAGGAATGAACAAAAATGAAGGAGGTGAGAATCTACCATGCCCAACTCAGTAAATAGAAAACCTTTAACCTCTGACACAAATAAGAGACTNAAGGAAGACAAATCCATTCATTCAGAAAAATAACCAACAAAATCACAGGAATTAGCAAACCCATCTCAATAAGAATACTAGATGTAAGTATTATTACTTCTCTAATAAAAAATCACAAATTAGATGTTTGGATTAGAAAACAAGACTCAATTATCTGTTGTCCTCAAGAAATACATATCATGGGCAAAGGCTCAGAGATTTAAAATTCCAGGGTAGGAGTCAATGTAACGAGGCAATGGAAACACTCTAAACAAGGCAGTGTGGCTATTCTATGTCTGATAAAGTGTGCTGTGACGGAGGGAAGCTAGATGGTAATAGCAAGAAAAATTACTAAAACTATGCAATACATTGAAATTGAGCAATACACTCTTGAACAACCAGTGGAACATGGAAGAAATTAGGAAGGGATTAAAAATTATTCCTGGANTCAAATGAAAAAAGAAAACACAACTTATCAGAATCTCTGAAAAAAAAATGAAGACAATTCTAAGAGGAAAGATTATAGCTACCAATGTCTATACTAAAACATTAGAAGGGGGGCTGGAGAGATGGCTTGGTGGTTAACAGTGCTTACTGCTATTGTAAACGACCTGGCTTTGGCTCCTGGAACCCNTAGCAGATGTCTCGCAATAGCCTGTCTGTCACCCCATTTCCAGGGGGATCCAGTGCCTTTTAGCCTTTATAGCCACCTAAACACATGTGGCACACATATATTCATGTAGAGACACATACATATACACAAAAATAAACATTAAAAATATCAAGCAGAATTGAAATAAATAGTTAAATGGTAAGCAACAAGGTCTTAGAAAAACTAAGACAGGTCAAAACTGAAAGCATGAAGGAAGGAGAAATAATAAAGATCAGGAAGAAATGAAAGGAATAAGGATTAAAAGAACAACAGAAAGAATCAGTGAAGTAAATGCTTGGTTCTTTGAAGAAATAAACAAGACTGATAAACTTTTACTCAAACTAATCAAAAGAAAGATGAAAAAGACCCAACTCAATAAAATTAGAGATTAAAAAGGAAGACATTGCAATAGACACCAATGAACATCAGAGGATCACTAAGGGATACTTTGAAGACTTACATTCCCAAAGCCTGGGAGCCCAGATGAAATGGATGGATTCCTAGCTTNATGTGACCTATCAAGATTACGTTAAGATGATATGAACAACCTAAACGTTCTCTAATGAGTAACAAGACAAAAACAGTATCTTAGNTGCATTTTTACTGCTATGATGACTCACCATGAACTTATAGATGAAAGAGTTCTTTATTGCAGCAGGCTTGCAGCTTCAGAAGGTGAGTCCATGACTATCATGGCAGGGAGCATGGCAGCCAGCNGGTAGGCATGGTGCTGAAGCAGTAGCTGAGAACTTACATCTTGATCCACAAGAGGTAGAGGGAGGGGAGTGCTACCTGGGAATGGTGTGGGATTTTGAGACTTCAAAGCCCGCCCCCAGTGATGCACCTCCTCCAATAAGACCATACCTCCTAATCCTTCTCAGCTCCACCAATTGGGAACCAAGCATTCAGATTTATGAGCCGATGGAGGCATTCTCATCCAAATCACCTCAGTGTCAGATGGATTCACTGCCTAAATTCCAAACTTTAATGGATACCTAACTCCCCCAATGATTCTATAAGACAGAAAAGGAAGTGAACACTACCATATTCATTCTGTGAACCCAGTGTTACCCTGGTACCAAAACTAGATAAAGACCCACCTGAGAAAATTAGAGACTGATTTCCCAGATAAACACAGTGCAAAAAAATCTTAATAAAACACTTGCAAACTGGGTTCAACACTATATCATGGTCAAATTGGTTTCATTCCAGGGTTGCAAGGATGCCTCAACATACTCAAATCAGAAAAATGTAATGCAGCAAGTTATTAAATTCTGAGTTAGAAATCACACAACCATCTCAATAAATGTAGGGCGGGGGGAAAGTTCCAAGCACTGGAAAATGGGATTATGGGAAATTAAGCCTTCTGTACAGAAGAGGGAACTGTGAACAGAGTGAGGAGACAAGTCTACATGGTGGGAGAAATGTCTGTGCTAACTCTCCATCAGACAGGAAATTACTGTTAAGAATATAGAAAGAATTATAAAAGTTAAATCCCAAACAAATAAATTATCCAACCAATAAATGGACCAATGAACTGTATACATAGTTGTCAAAAGAAGAAATGTGAAGGCTAATAAATCCGTGAAGAAGTGCTCACTCTCTTTAGCCAGCGGGAAATAAAAAAAAAATTGCTGTGAGATTTTATCTCACCTCAGTCAGAATGGTTCTCATGAAGAAAAGAATTATAACAAATTTTGGTGAGGATGTGGAAGGAGGGGAATCCTTATTCAGTGCTGGTGGAAGTGTAACCTGGTGCAGCCAGCATGGAAATCAGTGCTGGGGTTCCTAAAAAAACCTGAAGGTAGAGCCGCCATATGACCCCAACCCACTCCTGGGTGTGTACTCCAAGGATTCTAAGTCAATATTCCACAGATATCATTGACCATCCTTTTTTATTTTCTGACATATTCATGGCATCTAAGCAATGGAACCAGAGCAGACTCATCAACGATGAGCNGATAAGGAAAATGTGGTATAGACACACTGTGTGTGTGTGTGTGTGTGTGTGTGTGTGTGTGTGTGTGTGTGTGTGCATTTTACCTCATATGTAGTATGCAGATGTAAATATGTATGTTATATACACATACAGTGTGAAGGTAGAGGGGAACTGTGTGAGGGGAGAAAAGATTTTAAAGGGAGGAGGCAGGGGGAGCAAAGAGAGTAAAGGGGCATAATAGAGACCAAATGCCATCTTTTCCCTCACACGGAAGTCTAGATTTAAATACACACACACACACACACACACACACACACACACACACACACACACGTGAATGACATGAAAACAGAGTTGGGACTATTTAGGGTAGAAGGGGATCAACAGAAGGGGGAGGAAGGAAAAGGAAGGGTATTAGGGAATGGATATTAGCAAATTACAATGATATTTTTGTATGAAAATGTCATAATGAAACCTATCATTTTCTGCTCCAACTAAAAGGTAAGAAAAAAGACATAAAAATGAATAAGACTGGATTGTGATACTTGCCCAATTTTANAAATTTACTAAAATTTATAGAATTGTGTCCTTAAGATAGTAGAATTTTATGGTATATAAATCATATCTGAAACAAAAATGTTAATGCTCATAAGCCATGTGACAATGGACAAGTTGCTGAGCCTCTCTGTGACATTGTTTTCTCATCTATAAAAAGATAGTTTCCCTCAGGCAGTTGAGGTGTTCTGAGAATTTGGGTGGGACAACATCATGAGCCTTGCATCTGGTATGTCTTTTATTGTTGAGATCAGGGTGTGCCCTACACTAAGTTGCTTCGTATTGTGTAAAGCAGTGATTGTTTTTCGAACTGTGTCTTGATTAGAGAGACTCTCTTTATAAGCAGATTTAGAATTCATTTTGAGGANGATGACTGTCCACCTGGGTGAACTGGTGAAGGACACCCATGCCACTCAGNCTGATACATAACCCATTAGTAGATGCAGGGTGGGTGCTATCTTGTAAATTTATCAAGGTGAATTGAGACTGTGGGGATACATGGTATATTAAAGTCATACCAGAGCAGTCAGACCCAAGAATACATTGAACACACAGACTAAGGCAAGGGTGTAACTGCCTCACCTGGACCCCATAAAGAGGTGGACATGTAGCACTGTAATGGAATGGCTTCACTTGTCAATCTGACCACCCACTGGGTGCATCGAGGACCACCAGGTGGAGGGCTCCCAACCATCCTGCTGAGATGTGGCCTCTTCAGTTGCTGTCTGCCCATACCCCTGTTTACCCATCTGGACCTGCCAATTTATCCACCTGCTCATTCCTTCATCTGGATACAGCCCTGCCCTTTCACCTCTACAGTTGTACTCAACTCTACAGTTTTNCTTTCAAACCTGTTGTTACTAGGTTCTTTGTCTTAAAAATAATAGAATTTAAAAATGGACTCTGAAGGAAACGTGAGGACTTCGAATTTATGAACAACAGTTCCTGGAAAGAAGCTGTGCCGGCAAAGGCCGATTGACTGATATGGAGAGGTTTGAATGTTGTAGGTCAAGAGCCCAATTACAATTTATCCTGGGCTATCTTTAGCCCCCTAAATAGCTATTCCCTGCCTACCTTTGTGTTGGACCTAACATCCTGTGAGTAACAGATAAAAATCCTTGGCAATGTATGAACATATCCCAAATTTCCATCAAGCAAAGGGCTAACAAGGCTGTCAGATAGCATCCAAGGCCTGTAGCAGAGCTGTCTCCATTTTGCTATATCCTGCCTAGGCGATGTGCCCACCAATGTACTTAAAAAGTGTCTTGATTTATAGCTTTTGTGGTTCTTTTCCTATAAAAAAGTTTATGAAATTGCTACCTCATTGGAACATGGCATTTGGGGAGATCTAATTCTGTATTCTTGGGCCATGACATTNACTTGGTTTCCAAATAAATTATGTCTTTTATTATTTGATGGGTTAGCGATTTCTTTTCCTCAGTAAGTTTGAGAGAAAACCAACAGGGTAGGCAAACTCTAAATCTCCACAGTTGCCAGGAGGAGGGGGATAGAGAAGAGGAGAGTAAGTTCTGCCTTTTGAGTAAGGCCTGAGAAAGCTGGCATAGTTAGCAAAGGAGACTGGTGAGCAGCTGTATGGCAGAAGGGAAGTGGGCTTCACAGAAAGAGTGGAGAAAGCCCAGAGTGTCAGGAAAGCATGCTGAGGCTTTGGGCCAACATCTAAAAAAGTGATAAAGAGAAAGAAAAGGAAAACATGCTTAGTGCTGGGCCAGGAATCTGATTTCAGAGGGGACCCTATTCCAGGCTCTTGAATCCCAGGACTGAGGACTGTACCGGGGACACATNGTTCCAAATAGAAATAGAGACGATTTACCAAAAAAAGAAAGCACTCCCAAAAATAACAGTGGGCTAGTGAGCTGAGGAGAAAAGCCCACAAGTGCTGGGTCACAAGGTGTATAGCCCTTTACAGGACATTTCCGGTCCTGTACTGTCCAGTACTTGCTCTCCTGTTTGTATACGGGTGCTTTTCTCATGCCCTATGGTGTGTAAGATGAAGCCCAGGTGAGGGGGCTTCTAGTCTTTCCTTGCAAACTGGTTCTTTCCAATGTTAATCTTGGTGGTCAGTCTCCAGTCTCTGCAGTCTGGACACACTGTGACAGCTGTAGCTTCTTCCCTGAATATCTTGATTCAAGGATAGCTCTCTTCCCTCTCCTCTTTTTCTTTCTCTGTCTCTGTCTCTGTCTCTCCTCTGTCTCTGTCTCTCTCTAGTTAACATGTAGTCCAGGTGGCCTTAAACTCCTTATACAGCCAAGGATGTCTTAGAACTTCTAATCCTTATGCCTCTACTTCCAAATACTGAGATCACAGGTGTGAGCCAGCAGGCCTGTTTGAGGTGGTGATGGAGATGCAAGCCAAGGCTTTATGCCTGCTAGGCAAACATTTTTACTGACCTAACTACAAACTTAGCTAGTAGATTCCNTTTGAGATGCAAAAATCCAACAGCTCTTTGCCCTTCCCCTCAACCCAAGCCCACCCATAGGGGTTGAGGCAGACACTTGAGAGCGGGGACTCTATTTTTTTTTTAAACAATTGAATTGCAAAGGAAAAAAAATTGAAATTAAATCCAGAAATTAAGTTCTAATTGCACAATTACTCCACTTTCTGTCTTGGTGCCAGGGTTGGGAGACTGGTTCCCACAAATGGCTTTTTTTTTTTTTAACACAAACTAGAGGAGAGATGGGGAGGGAGAGAGGGATCAGGGGGCCATATATGGGAACCAAGAAAAAAGGCTTTTAAAATTCAGCTATCTTACCCAGAACTTGATATCAATGTTCTGAATGGTATGGTTGTGAGTGAGCCTAGAACTCAGGGCCTTTTCAGAGTCAAAATCAACCACCATGCTGAGCTACTGATCTGATCTGTCTTCCACTGAGACTTGCTCTCTGAAGGCATGGGATGGACANCCTTGGTTTATACTTGTGGGTGGGGATCATGTCTGCAGGTAGGAATCTTGGGAGCTCGCAGTTGCTGCTTAAAGAAAGGAGTGCATGCCAGCCAGGCTATCCTAGAGCCTTGCAGAGAGCAAGGAGGGAGCGGGCTGTGGATGCTGCCGGCCCTGAGTAGGTCAGGAGACATTGGAGAAGAGAAGCTGCCGCACTGATCGGTGGATTCCCTGGGCAAGTGCTGAGAGCGGCTTCTTTGCTTGTCGTTCATTTGTTTGCTTATTCATTTATTTCCTCACTGATTCGTCCATTCGCTTACACATTTCCCCGTTTGCTAATTCTTACAGAACTACTGATTTGCAGAAGGCTTTACGGGAAAAAAGATTTAATATGGATCTTGGACTCAATATATGACATTTGTGCAGCGATTATTGAACACAGACGNTGTGACAAGTACTGCAATACGTTATTGTTAAAACCATAATGTTCCTCTGAGGGTACCACTTTCAGAGGAGGAATCTGGTACTGGAGAAGGGTCGAATATCTCCCATTTCCAGTCATGTGGCAAGTCATCCTGAGAGCTCCAGGAATTTCGATTATGAAGACTATCACCTTTTCATGACCTTCATGTAGGAAATAATGTGTTCCAGAGAGACACAGCTGTACCAGGAGGCATGGAAACACAAACACAAACATGGCTGATGCCTCTCTTTCCTCTCAACCAAAAACACAAATGTGTTAAATGAAGAGGAAACTTGTTGACGTCATCACTGGGGATGATGACAGGTTTGGTCCCTCTGGCAGGAGCCCTGACACCTTCCTGTGTCGAGCAGCTGGCACAGTCATGGGNTGCCCTGGCTCATAGCAGTTGAGCCTTGCCATGTCACAGAGTGTGCCCAAATCACTCACGCTCCAGTGAGCTGCCAAAGAGAAATGCCACATTCTCCTTTGCAGCCAGCTCAAAAGGTCCAGGACTCCAGCTATTAAAAAATAAAAAAAAAATCAAAATCAAATACAGGAGTAAGAACCACCTGAGCTATGTTATTTCCCAGAACCCTCTAGTCTGGAGCAGTGGATGGGAAGCAGGGGGAATATAAGGACTCAGCTCTCTTCTGACCATCTGGCCTCCATGGATTTTCCAGCATCATCTGCTGCAGTGCCTTTTCCAGCTGAGGCTTATGTCCAGTGCCATGAACTGTGTCTCCACTGCCTCTGGTCCTCTCTAATGTTTTCTCTGCAAGTTATTCTTCACATTCCTGCTCAAGAACCCCACCCCCACCCCACCCAACACATGCTTCTCTAACTCATGTCCCCTTTCCTATGAGACTCAGAGACTCAGGAATTAAGACACTGGGCTGAGCCAGACCTGGTTGGACTCCAAGCTCTGCTACTCTCTGTGTGAACTATGACCTCAATTGTCTGCTTGTCCATATCTACATCTGTATACTTGATACCAAATTATGCTGGTTAGTTTTTTGTCAACTTGACACAGTTGGGAACTTTAGTTGCTGCCATAACATTGGCCTGCAGGCAAATCTGTGGCACATTTTCTTGATTAATGATTGATGTGGGAAGGTATAGCCCACTGTGGGAGAGGACACCCATGGACAAGTGATCCTGGGTTGAGAGCCATCATAAGCAAGCTAGTAAGCAGCATTTCTCCATGGCCTCTGTTTCAGTTCCTGCCTACAGCTTCCTGATTTGAGTTGCTGCCCTGACTTCCTTTCATGGTGGGCNATAAGATGCAAGTTGAAATCAACCCTTTCTTCTCCAAATTGCTTTTTGTTACTGTGTTCATCACAGCCATAGAAAGCAAACTAATGCATAAATCAGGACCTGTCCCCAGGGCAGTTCTTCTCAGACAGATGATCCAGAGAGCCCACTGTGTGTTAGACTTCATGCCTTACATTGAGGATACAATGACAACAAAAAGGAGTTGTGGGGAGGGCTTCTTTAAGACTTTGATAGAGCTATTTATGCACAGGGCACAGTGCTGCTCCTTGTACCAGNAAGAACCCAGTAAATTGGTTCTTTTGTTTTGATTTGTTTAGAGACAAATCAAGGCTGTCCTTGAACTTGTGATTATTTCACTTCAGCCTCCTTAGTGCTGGTATTACAGGCATCNACTACCATGCCTGGCTAGTAAATTGGTTCTTAAGATCATTGCTCTGCAGACTCTGAANGCAACTCTTTTAGATTAATGTACTTTGTGCACAGGCTCTGAGCACCATGAATTCANNGATGGTTTTACATGGTTCTCTTAGTTAGGGTTTTTATTGCTGTGAAGGGACACCATGAGCATGGCAACTCTTATTAAGGAACCATTTAATTGTGGTGTCTTGCTTTCAGTTCAGAGGTTCAGTCCATTATCACCATGACAGGGAGCATGCATGGTGCTGGAGAAACANCTGAGTGTCCTATATCTTGCAGGCAACAGGAAGTTGACTGATGGTCACACTGAGGGAAGCTTGAGCAAAGGAGACCTCAAAGCCTGCCCCCACAGTGACACACTTCCTCCAACAAAGCCACTTCTCCTAACAGTGCCACTTCCTTTGGTGGCCATTTTCTTTCAAACGACAACAGTGGTCTTATGTTCGTTGTGCCTGGCCAAACTCTGACCTGTAGTAGGTCACCTGCTCTGTTGCTAGGCATGACTAAAGATAGCAACTCAACAGCTATCAGCTCTTGGGCTACAGAGGTGGCTTGCAAAGAAAGGTTCAAAAATGATGGGCAGAAGAAAAGTCATTACAAGACACTTGTTGAATTTGCCTATGGAGCTCAGTCTGGAACCTGAAGGGATGTCCAATCTTTCATCTTTATTTCTGGCTTTCTTGGGCAAGAGCCCTGAAATGTGGTGCTGGATCAAGTTCCCACAGACCTAGATTGTGAGATGAGGGATAAGGAGTTGGTGAAGCAGAAAGTAAGGGGAAAAGAGAGAAGGTGGCAGAGAATATTTGCAAAAAAAAAATATTTGTTGCATTGCAACAAAGCGCAATGCAAAGTCACCTGGTCCATCCTGGCCCTGGCAGGTTAGCAACAACTTTCTTCTCTACTCCAACTGCCAACATCCCACCTCTCCCCTGTTGCAGCCCTTTCTGGGGCTGTAGGGACATCTTCTCAATGGGCTCCTGGTTCATCTTCCAACCTGCAGGCCACAGACCCTACCTAAGATGAGTATCTAATAGCCCAATTTGCCTGCTCTGGTCCTTGGTGTTTCTTTATGTCTGTTTAAATAGTCTGAGCTCCTTGGAATTGCATTGAAGATGCTGTATCAGCTCCTGCCTGGTTTTTGCCATCTCTTCTGCTATGCCACATCCATTCTGTCCAACTGCTCTGTCCCATGCCACACACCCCTGGTGCTCAGATATTCCATCTCCCTCTTAATGCATCACCTGGTTCTCCCTTCCCTGCTTGGCAGACAACTCATTTTCCAAGACTATCCAGGCANCATAGTCTCCTCAATGCTTTCCTAGACTTACATGCCTGCCCCTTGCAAAATTATCCGCTGGAACCAGTACAAAGCCCTTGCATGTTGCCAACAACACTTGAATGCACTTCTTAATAGCAGTTAAGCCTTGCTGGGTGCCAGCACAGGGCTAAGAGCTTTACATCATAGTTTATTTGAAATCTCTGAGCCATCTGTGAAGGAACTGTTTTACTATCATTTACATTTTGAAATGGGGTGACTAAGGGTCAGGGAACAAGAGAAGGAACTTGCCCAGGATCACACAGCTGGTCAATTCAGAGTACACATTGGAGTCCATGTCTGTCTTATTATTTAACTTTTGTCTCTTTCAGAAGTTATCATTGACTGGATGGAGCTGGGTGTCAAGGTTTTACCCTGGGCTTGAAATGGTACCCATCTTGTTGAATCANCAACTGGCCTTGAACCCACTAAGGAATCTANGGGAGTGATCTTCTATGGGTGTAATAGGTTCTGAATCCACCAACTTGGCCAGCACTGGGTAGAAGATGTATGTAGGTGGCTTTTTTTGGCAAGGGAGATACTTGGACTTGAAGGTGATGAACAATTAAGGTAATAATAACAAGCAGTCTCCAAGTACTCATCATTGCCCAAACAGCAATAACAAATAAACAAAGCAGAAAATCTCAGCATGGCAATTGTCCATCTGGGTGGAGCTGATTTCNCAGATGAGCTCCTGGAGGTGGAAACACCTTAGGGTTGAGGAATCCCTGGTCTCTCCTCCTACGTAAGAAAACAAAACCAAAACAAATAGATCCATTCTCTCCACTCACTCAGGGATTCCTGGAACTCCCTTGCCCTGGGGCATGGTCTAGCTTTCACTACTTCAGACTGTGATGGTCAGTTTTGTCAACCTGACAGCATCTAGAATCACCTGGGAGAAGGACCTTTGAGAATGCCTGTGAGGATTATCTCCATTGCGTTAACAGGAAGAGCCATCTTAATTACGGGTGGGCCCTTCCTGGGCAGGGGATCCTACACTGAATAAAGTGGGGAAGTGAGCTGAGTACTGGCATTCATGCATTTATTGTTCTCTGCCCTTGTGGATGTTAATGTGACTAGCTACATCAAGTCCCCACTGCCTTGACTCCCTACAAGGATGTCACCTGGGCTTGTGAACCAAATACAGTCTTTCTCCCTTAATTTGCTTTTGTCAGATTTATATATATATATATGTCTCACATGTATATGTATATATACATATATATGTATTATAAATATATATTTGTATATATTTAAAAATCACAGCCATAAGAAAGCAAACAAAGAGATAGATTAATTTGTAAAACCAGTATTGTCATGTACCTTGTAAAATAATTTCTATCAGAACAGAAGTTATACACTGAAGGATATTTCTTCTCACTGCAAACCCAGAGTTTGCTAAGCCAGGAATGAGCACAACTGGTAGCTTCTTGTATTGACTTTTCTTAAGTTTT